>JBBYHK010168844.1:0-116673 GCA_038382065.1 Adansonia grandidieri | reverse complement strand
AGTTTTTGATCAATGGTGGATGAGTAAAAAATGCTTGGACCATGGAAAATTAGCTCGGTTGCTAAAAAAATTAGCTCGGACAAAATAAGGTTTCTATAGGGTGCGCCCCATTGCTCTAGATATGGCTCTTAGGTCATCCTTGTATTAGGAAAGGGAGAGTCAGGCAAAATTTCTTCTTCAAGATCAATCCTCTTTCAATGGTATTAGAGGAAGAATATCATCAAGATAAGGCAGAAAAGCATTGGGTTAAGGAATTATGAAATGTTAAAGAGGAAGAAATCACATGGAGAGCTCCATGGGTGTTCCCTCAGTCGATTGTGTACAGACGTGGAGACCACTTGTGGACCACTGCTGGGATTATGGGGAAATAGCAGTTATGCTTCTTTATTGGTATTGCGGAAGTTCCAATGCCATCAATTCATCCCGTTTGTTGAAGACTTGGGACATTGGGATTTTGAATATGGAGAGCCCAATTATAAAGCAAAAGTCCAATTAGCTTTCCAAGCTTGGAAAAAGGTCCATTGTATGGAAAGATACTAGAGAAGAAGCCCTACCACGCCTGGATATGAAGAATGGAGACTCTGCCATATCAATGATCTATTGCCACCATCCAACTCTAGGATACTACAAATACCAATATAAGAACCACCTTCTAAGATTGAGCTACTTAGGAAGGAGTTCAAGGGAGAAAAGACATCATTTGCCATAGAAATCTCTCAAGTTAAAGAGGAAAAGGGCCAGCTAAAGATGGATATATATTTTAGGAGCGGTGAAATGGATCGAGTCATTAAAGAAAGGGATCGCTTCAAAGATGACCTTAAGAGCCTAACTAAGGATTATGTGACACTTAGAAAAGCTAACAAGTCTCGACATATTGGCAAGACATCAGTCGAATGGGAAGCAAAAGTTGCCACTCTCAATCGCGAGTTGAATTAGCAAAAAGAGGAAGTTAGAACCAGTAAAGAAAAGTTCACTAGGGCACATGCTCTTGTTTCCACTTACCAACGAAGGAATCAAAGACTCGATGCCCAAATGCGAGATGCGAGAGCCACCAGGGTTGAAAATAAAGCCCTCATTCATAGAATCCAGGAGTTAGAATAGTCTCTTCAGGATCAAGGTCATATCAATGAACTAACAAGGGCTTTCGAGTAATGAAAACTAGATTGGCAAGCGACAATCAACCAAGCACGTCTGAACTACCAAGAACAATATCAATACCTCACTGAACAAGTTTAGATGGCTTAATAAGAGGCGGATGACATGATTGAAGCAGCTCGGTCCATATGGCGAGGCATCATACCTGTTGGAGATCATAAGCAATGACTTTTGGGTTTTCTTGATCATGTGATTACACAATGTAATCATATTAGATACTTTTAGATGTAATCATGTCGTAAAAGAAAAACCCCTTTTGTGACTCTATGAATGATGTTATTGATGAAGCTATTCCAAGAATCAATTGTCTCTAATGCATATGCACATTTAATTTCACCATTTTTCATTGCACTTGCATTAATCATTCATTATCTCAACTCGTTATCGCATCATAAATGCTCATCAATAAATACATTTTTAAAAAGTCTAATACAGGAATTGGGCCATAAAAGTGCAAGGGATTCCAAGGTCAATTAGGAACATGGAACCTTACATTACGCACCACCATAACACACGACGCCGTAAGCAAACCTTGGAGACTGATCATGAAGCTCGCATTGAGTGACTTGAGCTAATGGTTAAGGAATCACAAGACCATATGCTTCATCAGCAATACGAAATACATAATCAAATTGCAAAACTTATGGAACTAATGACCACCTCTATGAAAGAAAAAGGACAAGCCAGTGCTGCTGAAATAAGGAATGATCCTCCCAACACTGAAAGTCCCCCTGTCAATAATCTAGAACCTGCCTAAGGGGAAACTAGACAAGAACAATAGCATACTCCTACACTTACTGTTTAGGCACCGCCGGTCATCTACCTTAATCCTATTACGGTAGGCCAATTCATTCCCGGCACTCAAGGGATGAATGTAAGAGTCAGTAGATTTGATAACCCTTGACCATAAGGGACCAGAGAAAATCAAAGGTCAAAAGCCCACCATGACTGCAGAAGAAGTGAACAAATTCCAACTACTGGAAAATGCCTCCAAGCTATCAAAGGGAGTGATAAGTTTAGCGCTCTTGACACGCAATCATTGTCTTTGATGTCCAACCTTGTCATTCCCCCAAAATTCAAAGTCTCAGAGTTTGAAAAGTTTAATGGAACCACCGACCCTTCTATCCATATTTGAATGTACCTATGAAAGGTGGTCGAGTATGAGAAAGATGAGAAGCTTCTCATCCATTGCTTCCAGCACAGCCTCACTGAGGCAGCAGCTTAATGGTATATTGAGCTAGACAATGTGAAAATCCAATCATGGGCTGACTTGGCTAAGGCTTTTTCGGATTAATACCAGCATGTGTCAGATTGGGCATCGGATCGACTTTCCTTAATGAATTTCGAGAAGAGATCCACTGAAAGCTTTAGGCAATACACCCAAAGGTGGAGAGAGGAAGTAGCCCTAGTCCTGCCTCCCCTTACAGAAAATGAGATGATAGTAACTTTCATCCACACCTTATGTGCTCCTTATTATGAGAAGTTCATAGGAAATGCCACCAAGAAATTCGCAGACCTAGTCCTCTCTAGAGAAATGATTGACGCAGCCATTAAGAGTGGTAGAATGTCAGTCGAGGAATGTCTGGATCAAGCAAGAAGCCTATTGCCAGTAAAAAGAAGGAAGGAAAGGCCAATGCCATAATTTTGCTAGCTCATCTTAGCCAAAATGGCATCAAATACTCAACCCTCACTATCTAAACATGTTGTATTCTCGCCCTATCACTATACCCTCTTAGCCAATTAATGCCATAACCTACAACCCATCCTTTGCAATCCCATCCAACCCACCACAAAGCTACCCTCCATAAGGTCACCAAACTACCAATCGAGCAACTAATAATGCACTTGGCAATCAAGGTGCAAGTCAACAAAGATAACATTTTGATTCTATCCCTATGACCTATAAGGAGCTCTACTAGACTTTGCTCTAAAATCATTTAGTGGCCCCAACTATGTCCTAGAAAAGAAGCCACCATACCAACAATGGTACAACTCTAATGCCCACTGTGAATACCATGCTGGAGCAGTAGGGCATGACATTGAGAACTGCATATCTTTCAAATGAAATGTGCAAAATCTAATTAAATTAAAAGTCTTGTAGTTTAGGATGAACCAGGGACCAAATGTTATCGCCAATTCTTTACCAAACCACACTGAGCTAGCTGTAAACATGATCGATATTAAGAACAAACATGAAGTAAAGGCAAACATAGAGGATGTAAGGATGCCAATGTTCTTGGTCTGCAAGCATTAGTTCAAGTCAGGTTGCTCAATACAATAAAAAAATTGGAAGACAATCCCAACCACTTTTGTGACTTCCACACAGTTATAAGTCATACCCTACAAACATGCAAGGAGTTTAGGTCTATGGTTCAAAGAATGATGAATAAAGGTCAGATAGAATTCTATCATGAGATCACACCTGTTGCTGAATCTATCAATATGATAGGAGATGAAACCATGCAGCCACCTTACGGGAGAAATCGACCCCTCATTCTTTATGGCAAGTCAAGGTCCAAGGTTAGTTATTCGATACCTATACCAAAGTTGGTTATGGAAGTACCTAAACCATTCCTGCATAAGAGCAACAAAGCTGTTCCATGAAAATACAAGAATCAGGTAGTGATGATCGAAGAACTAACTCCCTCAACTGCTATAATGGAACTATCAAGAGTTAGTCACCTAACTTGTAGTGGTAGATGTTACGCTTCCCCGGCTCAAGAAAAACAAAAGGTTGATACATTTCCAAGCACCAATACCACTTAGGCCCAAGCAAAAAATTTCGAGCCCGAGAAAGTCAAGGAAGCAGTAAGTGAAAGAGAAGCCACAAAGTTTCTTAAGTTTATTAAGCATAGTGAATACTACATTGTACACTAGTTAAGCAAACAACCCGCAAAGATTTTTATACTATCTCTACTTTTTAATTCAGAGGTTCACCAAAATGCATTACTGAAAGTGCTAAATGAAGCATATGTGACCTCGGATGTCCCCGTGGACAAGTTAGATCGGCTAGTGAACAACATCATGGCCAATAATTATATCTTCTTCACTGATGATGAGATCCCACCCAAAGGCAAAGGTAGTTATAAGGCTCTGCATAATACTACCCATTGCAAGGGACGTATTTTGCCCAAAGTACTCATAGACAATGGGTTAGCCCTTAATGTTATGCCTATGACTACAGTAAGAAACTCTTTATTGATTAGTCCAGCATCAAGAGTAGCCATATCATAGTCCAAGCTTTTGATGGAACATGTCATGGAGTAATTGAAAATATCACAATATAGCTTTAGATAGAACCATGTATATATGAAGTGGACTTCCAAGTTATGGATATCAATCCTTCTTACAACTGCCTATTAGGAAGGCCATGGATACAACCCACTGGAGCCATCCCATCCTCTCTCCATCAGAAGCTCAAATTTATGATAGATGACAAAGTAGTCACCAGCGAAGCTGAAGAAGAAATGATTGCCACTACTTTCACTGAGGATATCTACATAAAGCCTAATGAAGATGCATTGGATTCATCATTCCAATCCTTTGAGTTTGTTAATGCGGTATTTGTGGAAGAAGGATTGCCAATAGTTAAACCCCACTTGTCAAAGAGTACCCACTTAGGTTTAAAAATGATTATTAGCAAAGGTTCCCATGCTAGAAAAGGGCTTAGCAAGAATCTACAAGGGATGGCCCGAGCCTTACAAGTTACCATTCAAGCCAACAAAAGAGGCTTAAGATTTAAGGCCAATGCACACTTAAGAAAGCAGCAAAAAAAGAGGATCTGCAACTAGGAGATGACACGATCATTAAGTCGAGAGGGGGAGTTAAAGCCGATAATGTTTCCATATCTCCATGAGATATTTCATTTGGGAGGATGAAATGATCCAAGCTAATCGAAAGAGCAAAAGGCTAAAGATGTCTTGGTCATCCTAAATAGGGCACTTAATGGCCTCTATCTCCAAGATACCAAGCCATAAAATTTATGTCCTTCCACTAAGACCTAATTTTGAAGATAGGGTAATGACAAAAACCCCTGCACTTTTCCTGTTCCTTTCATGTAACATCAAGAAATGAAAACCTACCTGCCCTCGCCTAAAGACAGATAAGTGTTCTATGTAAGGGGCATCTTTTTTCAAACATTATCAATGAAATGACTTTTGCATATATCATTCCATATTGTGTATCACTTTTCAACCTTTTTTTATCCATTACTCTTTTCCTTCATCCAAATCCCTTAATTATGTGGGTGCCTTTTGCCATGTTTATTTCTTTACCCTTTCAAGTGTCTTGATGATAGTGACATAGATGTGTCTGATAGGTCTTTGAAGATCAATTTAAAACAGTCAATTTGCACTAGTGAAGTCGATCCTGAAGAAGATTTCAAAGAAAGCTCCATACCACTAGACCTTTTATGATTAGTCAAGCAAGAGGAGAAGCAGATCATGCCTCATAAAGGCCCAACGAAAGTAATAAATCTAGGTACTGAGGAGGACTGAAAAGAGGTTAAAATCAAAACCTTAATAAAGTCAACAACTAGGACTAAGCTGATAGACCTACTCCAAGAATATCGAGATGTATTTGCTTGGTCATATCAAGACATGCCAGGACTAGACACTGATATAGTGGTCCACAAGCTTCCCATCAAGCCCGGATGCAAACCGATCCGGTAAAAATTAAGGAGGATGAAGCTGAAAATGCTTCTCAAAATTAAAGAGGAAGTCAAGAAGCAATTTGATGCAGGGTTTATTAGAGTAGCCAAATATCCAGAATGGGTTGCCAATATAGTCCCGGTCTCAAAGAAAGATGGCAAAGTTTGAATGTGTGCTAATTATCAAGATTTGAATCAAGCTAGTCCTAAGGATAACTTCTCGCTACCCCATATCGACACTTTGGTAGACAACATGGCCAAGAATTCTTGTTCTCCTTCATGGATGGATTCTCAGGCTACAACCAGATCAAGATGGCATCCGAAGACATGGAAAAATAACTTTTGTAACATGTAGGGGATGTTTTGCTATAATGTCATGCCTTTCAGACTAAAAAATGTTAGGGTAACTTATCAAAGGGCCATGGTAGCCCTGTTCCATGACATGATGCACAAAGTAATTGAGGTCTACATCGATGATATGATTGCCAAGTCAACGAAAGAGGATGAGTATGCTATAGACCTTCAGAAACTTTTTGAACGGCTATGAAAATTTTAACTCAAATCAAATCCTACCAAATGCACCTTCAGAGTCACTTCAGGTAAGCTTCTAGGCTTTATGGTTAGCAAAAAAGGTATTGAAGTTAACCCAGACAAAGTCAAAGCCATTCAAGATATGCCACCACCTCAAACCCAAAAGAAAGTGAGAAGCTTTTTGGGGAGACTGAACTACATTGCTAGATTCATATCCTAGCTCACTGACAAATACGATCCTATCTTTTGGCTCCTTTGTAAACAAAATCCAAGAGAGTGGAATAAGGCATGTCAAGAAGCCTTTGATAAAGTCAAACATTATCTGTCAAGCCTGCCAATGTTGGTACCATCGATGCCTGGTTGACCTTTAATCCTTTTCTTGGCAGTCTTTGACAAGTCTATGGGTTGT
The DNA here is from genome assembly GCA_038382065.1 of Adansonia grandidieri. Taxonomy (NCBI): domain Eukaryota; kingdom Viridiplantae; phylum Streptophyta; class Magnoliopsida; order Malvales; family Malvaceae; genus Adansonia; species Adansonia grandidieri. Next base: position 109,930 of record JBBYHK010168844.1, on the reverse strand, counting down.
ATATTAGGGTAGCATGATGAGTCAGCAAAAAAGGAACAATCAATCTACATCTTAAGTAAAAAGTTTACGGAATGGGAGTGCAATTACTTCATAGTCAAAAAGTTATGCTGTGCTTTATATGGACAGCCAAAAGACTTAGGCAGTACATGCTATATCACACGACATGGTTGATTGCAAGGCTTGATCCTATTAAGTATTTATGCGAAGCCCCTACACTGTCAGACAGGTAAGCTAGATGGCAAGTCCTACTTTTTGAATACGACATTGCCATGTTAGTCAAAAGGCCATCAAAGGCAGTGCAATAGCTGACGTTTTGGCAAGTTGAGTGGCAGATGACTATAAACCCTTAAATTTTGACTTCCCAGATGAAGATCTAATATGCATTTCTGAGAATGAAGATGCCTCCAACCAAGATCAATCTTGGAAGATGTATTTTGATGGAGCATGAAATGCTCTAGAACATGGAATTGGGGCAATATTGATGTCACCCGACATGAGTCATTATTTGTTCATAGCAAGGCTAAACTTCGACTGCACGAATAATATCGCAGGATATGAAGCTTATGTCATGGGTCTTTAGGCAGCCATTGAGAGGGATGTCAAGATATTAAAGGTGTTCAATGATTCGGCCTTAGTCATGTACCAATTGAAAGGAGAGTGGCAAACTTATGATTCGAAGCTGATGTCATATAGGAAGCTGATAGCAGAGCTCAAGAAAGAATTTGATGATATTAGTTTTTGACACTTACCTCAAGAAGAGAACCAAATAGCTAATGCTTTAGCTACCTTATGATCCATGTTTAAAGTCAACTAGGAGTCGACGTTGCTCCCATCCAGATGAGCATCTACACAACTCTGGTTCATTGTTATAGTGTCAAAAAAGAGAAGGATGGCCTCCCATGGTACTATGACATCCTTCGTTACATCAAGGATCAGCAATATCCCAAACATGCAACCGAGACTGATAAAAGGACTATCAAAAGGCTGGCTATGGGATTTGTTTTCAATGGAAAAATCTCATACAAAAGGAGTCACAATCAAGTATTGCTCAGATGCATGGACACTCCTAAAACAATAAAGATCCTAGAAGAAGTTCATGAAGGGATTTGTGGCACACATGCTAATGGACATCGGATGGCCAAGCAAATCATGAAGTGGGTTATTATTGGTTGACCCTTGAGAGAAACTACATCAATTATGCCCGAAAATGCCACAAGTGTCAGATCTATGCGAACAAGATCAATGTCCTTCCAACGCCACTTCATGTCATGATAGCCCCATGGCCTTTCTCCATGTGGGGCATGGACATGATCGAGCTAATCACCCCTAAAGCTTCCAATGGGCATCATTTATCTTGGTAGCGATCGACTATTTCACTAAATGGGTAGAGGCTACCTCGTATGCTAGTGTCACTAGATTAACCATCTGTAAGTTTGTCAAGCGGGACATCATCTATAGATATGGCCTACCAAACCAAATAATCACAAACAATGCAAGCAACTTAAATAATAAAATGATGCAAGCGGTCTGCTCATAGTTCAAGATCCAGCATCATAATTCTATCCCTTATCGCCCAAAGATGAATGGGGTAGTCAAGGCAGCCAACAAAAACATTAAAAGAATAGTTGAGAAAATGGCTAAGACTTACAAAGACTAGCATGAGAAGCTATTCTTTGCACTTTATGCCTATCGGACCTCAGTTCGCACTTCCATGGGTGCTACCCCATTTTCTCTTGTCTATGGGATGGAAGTTGTATTGCCTATCAAAGTCGAGATCCCTTCTCTTAGAGTCTTGATGGAAACCAAACTTGAAGAAGTGGAATAGGTCAAGAACAAATACAACTAGCTCAACCTCATCGAGGAAAAATGCATGAAGGCCATCTACCATGGTCAAATGTATCAATGATGTATGATTTGAGCCCATGACAAAAAGATGTGCCCATGACAATTTCACCCAGGCAAATTGGTATTGAAGAAGATCCTCCTAATTCACAAAGATGCATGCGGCAAGTGGACCCCTAATTGGGCAGGACAGTATGTCTTGAAGCAAGCCTTCTTCGGAGGGGCCCTAATCTTATTAAAAATGGACGGCAATGTCTTGCCCAACCCAGTCAACTCAGATTCCTCAAGAAATATTACACGTAAAGGGCGAAAACCTGAAAAGGCATCATTCAAAAAAAAGAGAAAAAAAACAAAAAAAGGGGAGAAAATAAAAATCAAAAACAAAAGCAAAACAAAAAAACAAAAAGGAGAAAACAAAAAAAAAGAAAAAAAAAAGAAAGAAGAAAACAAAAAGGGGTCTAGATGAAAATCCAAAAAAGGCATTTGGGCAACCAACTTAACAATAGTTGAAAATCTGCAAGGGTGACTTGAAAAGATCAATTTTGATGGGGCATGAATCAAAAACACCCACAGGATAATGCAAAGCAGTCTTAGGGATCTTTCGAAGGTCAGCTCATGCTAGGCACATTCATTGTTTGAGAAAGATTCTAAAAAACACCTAAAGCACATCCATGTCATGATTGTTAGAGGCATCTTTCACCTAAAAGATCATCTTTCGCCTAAAAGATCATCTTTCTCACTACCCTATCAATTGCTTGTCAAATAGTATACCAAGTTGTGTCTCTTTGTTGTCATGAATAAATATTGCCTTGTTTCTTTTAACCCTATACAATTCACATTGCACTTGTCATTTAATTCATAATGTTTGATGATCAACTAAAATATGCATCAGGACATCTCGATATTACTTCGAAAGGAAAAGAAAAGTATAGGGAACTCTGCTCACGCCTTGATCATCAAGTTCATGCATCTTTCGCATCCAAACACCCATTCGGCATGACCATAGACCAAATCATTTCTTGCTTTCACAAGCCACATCTTAAGAAAAACCATTTTAAGCTAACCAAAAATCGACCCATGCATTCTATCAGAATCCTATCAAAGCCAGAGACATCAACCTAATTTAGCAAATAGTCTCCAAATTGTTAACCATGCCTTCCAATTGTCAAAAAATCGATTGAGCCTCCCGAATTGGGAAACGCAACAATCTAAATTCTTAGGAATGGATTTTTGGTCATATCTCTAGTGGAGCTGGGACAACCTATAATCCCTAATGGGATAAGAAAAATTTCAGTCCATAATTGCAACAAAAACGAATTACCATCCCTTTGAGAGTCTAAATGATGCACAAGGAGAACTAGAGCTATCTCTGTATTAGACTTCACATGATATAATCATGATAGCATTCCACATCATGCACTCATATTACTATCATACATCATTTTTACAACATCACTTCAAGCCAGGTTTGCTGAACCTCCAAGGAATTCCTGGTAAGAACTCTAAGCTTCGCAAACCAAGTGTCATTCAAGTAAGGTCATTTTCTTCTCATCACCTCATGTCAAAACCCTTTTTATCAAGCAACTACTGTCAAAGTGCCTGTGTCAAGAAATTATTGTCCAAAAACTATCGTTGAAAGCTTTTGTCGAGAACATTCGTCAGAAGCTTTGTCAAGAATTTTGTCAAGAACTAGTGCTAAAACCCTTTTCAATAGGAAATTTTGTCATGAACTTTTGTTAAGAAAAACTTGTATTAGAAGTTTTATCAAAAACTTTGTCCCCACCCCCTTAAAAGCCTACAAGTCAATGGCTTCTTTTTTAAAGCCCATATGTTAGTGGCACCTCTTCAAAGCCCATAAGTCAGTGGCACCCTTTTAAAGATCACAAGTCAGTGGCACCCCTTTAAAGCACATAAGTCTGGCACCCCTTTAAAGCCCATAAGTTAGTGGCACCCTTTTAAAGCCCATAAATTAGTGGCACCCCTTAAAAGCCCATAAGTCAGTGGCACCTCTTCAAAGCCCATATGTCAATGGCACCTTTTCAAAGCCCATAAGTCGGTGGCACCCTTTAAAAGCCCACAAGTCGGTAGCACCCCTTAAAAGCCCACAAGTTAGTGGCACCCCTTTAAAGCCCACAAGTTAGTGGCACCCCTTAAAAGCCCTCAAGTCAGTGGCACCTCTTTTAAAGCCTACATGTCAATGACACCTCTTCAAAGCCTACATGTCAGTGGCACCATTTTCAAAACTCACAAGTTAGTGGCACCCTTTTAAAGCCCACAAGTCAGTGGCACCTCTTTGAAAGCCCATAAGTCAGTGGTACCTCTTTAAAAACCCATAAGTTAGTGGCATTTTTTTAAAGCCTACATGTCAGTGGCACCTTTTTCAAAGCCCACATAAGCAGGTGGCACCCAAGTCTGAGTCAAAGCCTACATGAGCTGGTGGTACTGAAGTCTAAGTTAAAGCCTACACGAGTTAGCGGCACCTAAGTCAAAGCCCACATGAGCTGGTGGCTCCCAAGTCTAAGTCAAAGCCTATATGAGTTGGCGGCACTTGAATCAAAGCCCACATGAATTGGTGGCACCTAAGTCTAAGTTAAAGCCTGCACAAGCTGGCAACACCCGAGTTAAAGCCCATAAGTCAGTGGCATCTAAGTCTAAGTCAAAGCCCGCATGAGTTGGCGGCACTCGAACCAAAGCCCCATGAGCTGGTGGCACCCAAGTCTAAGTCAAATTCCACACAAGTTGGCGGCACCCAAATAAAAAATCCACATTACTTTGCACCTGCCTAAGGGGGTCAAACCTTAGAAAACCTAGCACTCTAATGTTCTGGGGAGTGTCATTCCACCCCAAACAAAATAGTGTCTATTCATCTTTGCCCTATTCCTGATTCTCAGCAACTGTCAAAGAGAGGTAGCTATAAACACCTTATTTTTTCCGAGCTACTTTTTTTAATTAATTTGGAGCATGACCATGAGAGAAGGCAATGATCTTCGACTTAATGCAATGTATTGACAATTGTAGGCCATTTTCACGATCTGGGTATTTTTGAGTTGTCCACCATTGATCCAAAACTCGATTTTAACTCATTTCTTTATATCAGGAAAGATTAAAGCACATATCAGATTACAAATTTATGCTTTTGAACAAACCAAAACATTTTTTTGAAGTCTAAATTGGATCAAAAAGGTTAATATCACATGCTCACCCTACTCCCTAGTTGGTTAACCAAGATCACTATTAGCCACCCTATTTGCTAGAAAATCATTTTAGCATTTAAACTAGCAACTCTATATCATCACATTGGTAGCAAGTTGCTCCCTACAGCCACTCTATAGCCATCATGCTGACATTACTTTATCCCCTTTGAGAAATGACCAAAAACACCTCCAAATTGGCCCCAAAATGCTGGTATAAATGGAGCACTTCTATCTCAGCTGAAAAAAGGATTCCAGCTCACTTTTAGCTTCAAAAACACCTTACCACATCAAGAAAACCAAATCCCATAGCTCTTCACTCACCACCCAAAAACAGCCCAAAAACACTTATTCCTAACCATTACACATTCTAAAAATCACCCTCATCCATACCAAAACCAAAACCTCATTATTTTTCTCCTTCTCTTGCTTATTAACAACAAGGAAAAGAGAAAAATTCAAGCCATTTCTACTGCTTCAATTATTTGACCAAAAAGTGAAGTTTTGTTAGTCTAACTTCTCACCTTATCACTTTAATTTTTTGTTTCTCAGCATCTTCATCATTTTAGTGAGCTCTCCATGTTTCCATCACCTTCTTAGGATTATCATGCATTATTATGGCTTTTGGTTGTTGTAGTTTAGGATTTGGATGCCTTAGTGCCCCTTTTATGTGCAAAATGCCTTATTTCATGCTCATTAGTTTGATAGCTCTCGCTCATGCATTTTATGCTATACCCATGCATCTTGTTATCCTTAATCCATGTATAAATCATTAGCCTAACACATTTCAAGCCCATTTACACATTAACTTGCATGAATCATTGCCATTTTCAGCATCTATAACATTTTCTTATCATAATGCATAAAACTTTCTTTGTCTAAACCACTGGTAAAGTTAGCATCCCCATTCATGTTATGTGCCATCCCCTCATATGTTTGTTGCCTTCTCTTTTTCAAAATGCATGTTTGATGGCTATAAAAAATGGATCTTTAAAACCCTCCAAGCCAAGCATGTTAACTACAACCAATTAGGGTTAGCATGGACTTAGCATTTTTTTTTAAAGTTAAAAAAAATATCTTAGGGAAAATTAAGTTTTTCTAGATCTGGAGTCTTGGTTTAACAAGATCAAATCTTCTGATTTTGAAACGAAAATGGTCTTACAATTATTCCCTAAATGTTTATGCCTTTTTTTAGTCAAAACCTTGAGTGGTATGATAAATGGGCTATTTCATTATCCTAAACTATTCCAGGGCTATGCAAATGAGTTTATGGCACTCATGCCACTATTTCCCTTCAGTCATAGATGTTCAAATGTCAATAACTCGAGTTTGGACTCGTAGACAAAAAAAATGAGAGATATCCCCTCCTTTGCTTTGTCCCCTGTTGGTAGCACAATTGTTGCAAATTGAAAAATCACTTTAAAATCCTAAACGATTTTTCAGATATTTTTCTCTCAAAGCATGTCAAATTATCTTTAAAATGATGCCTTATTCACCCCCAGATCATTCCAGATGAGAGAGGTATGATTTTTCAATTCTAAACTGTCTGAAACCTCTAGAATCCAAACATGTATTTTAGTTGGGCCGTTCAGGCCCACTAAATGATTTTTTAAAATTTTTCAAACATTTTTCCTAAAAGGTTCATGAAATCCCCTTTTCAGAAAGGTATCGCTCGTAATGTTTTGATATGAAATGAGTCTGGAGTGATTTTTCAAATTTTGACACACCTTATCCCCCATATGCTTTTCTAGCAGCTCAATCAATCTAAACTTGAAATTTTCTTCCCCTAGAAAATGACCTTTTGGGATATGGGGAATATTTTTAAGTTGACCCTCATCGAGTTACCTTTCTAACGGTATCTTGTCCACCCTCTAAAGCCTTCAAACCAATTTAGAATAAATTCAGGAAGCAGGATAGCATAACGCTATCCCCTATTTTCGGTTATGGTCAAAATTAAGTTGTCTTCGTGAATTTCATCTCGAGACATTTGAATGTCTCCATATCACCCCGATCAGACTCGAGAACATGCTTTGACCTCCCATTGGCTTGTATCAAGGCACAAACACATTTTACATCTTTACCATCCTCATTCACAATAATTTCATTTGCCAAAAGTTGTTGAAAGGCTCACACATTCCCTAAATCTTAAAGGTTTTGCTAACTTAAGTTTTCCAACTCAACTTCTCTAAAGTGTGTCAGATGTGTCACGTTCGGGGATACTTCAACCCTACCCTTTTGAAGGGATACTCCAACCTCATTTTTCAAAATTGTTGAGACTGAAAAAACCTTTCTTTGTCAAAATGATTTGTCATCCATGGGGATACTCCAACCCTGCTTTTCAAAATTGTCAAGATTAAAAAAAATCCTCCTTTGTCAAAATTATTTGTCATCCACAGGGATACTCTAACCTCACATTTTCGAAGGGATACTCTAACCCTATCTTTCAATTACAGTTAATTTTCTCCTTCACGGACTTTCATGAATGTGTCAAACAAACCTTGTTCAATCAAAAACCTAGGTGCATCTAAAAAATTGACAATACGGTTATTCCCAGATAATTGATGCCAATTATGAGATAAATTCCAATTGTCCATCCTTTTTCTTTATCATTGCATTGAATGATCCATGTTATGTTACTTCATTTATTGCCTTACTAACATGATTTCTTTGTAATGACTGTTTGCATTCCTATTTTCCAATCATTTCAAATAAAACTAAGGGTAATATTCCACATAGGTATCTCTCCAGTGCCTAAAGTGAAATATTCCATTTTTTAAAGTAAAATCTAGAGGTCATTTTATTGAAAATCTCTATATTCCCCATATCTCTGAGACGTTTATGAGATTAAATCTTTTTCATTAAAACCTGGATCTGTATTTCTATAGGACTCATGCATTAAAAAGGGTTATATCGAAATAATGATGAGTTAAGATCAAAAGAATTGAAACTGAGATAAGACATAGCTAGTAAGGTATCGATTTCGGGCATCGCAAAGAGCTTCGTATCTCATCGTGTGTAACCAACTCCCAAACCCAACGATGAATCTTTATGCTATGTAGACCATGGGATCGATATTTTGAGTTTCATAACTCCAAACATAGGTTTTAATAGGCATCCGATCATGCCTAACTTTAAATGATCAGTGGTGACTCTAATCATTGGCCATTTCATGATTGTCATCTGAGACCAATAAGATGAGCAATTCATCTTATGGTCCCTTTCACTGTACCACAAGTCAAGAATCCGTACATTCTCATTCTCATCACATTGCTAAAGAAAAGTCTTGGTCAAGAAGATATTTCCAAGTCAAAAAAATATTTTAAGTCGTACACACCCATAGATCCGCGAGGATCCACCCCGGGGTACATTGCGACAAGAAGTCCATTTATTTTTTTTATCTTTTTCGCTGTGTTTATCTATATTTTTGATGTTTTTGAAATCCAATATGTGCATGAAGCTAGACTTCATCGAGAATAAATTCCTTTTATAAATGCACTGCTAAACTTCACTTTCACTGACAAACATACAAGAATGCATCATACATGATTTTTACTCACAAAATGCCTCATTAACATAACATACATGGATTCATCATTATGCATGATGATATGGTCATGATTACAATATTCTGAAGGAAAATGCATGGACATATCAATCATTTTCATAATGCAAGAAAATGACATAAAATGCATGTCACACATGATTCTAAATATAAAATAACCTATCAAAAACACATAAGTATACTAACATGCATTATGATGTTACCATAACCATAATATTTTCATGGAAAGTGCATGAGCACGTAAATAATAATTATAAATCATGTAAATGTCATAAAAAGCATGTACCATACATAAGATAAAATAAGAGAATCATGAGTGGCCACACCAAGTTGGAAACTTAAGAAAAACTAGATGGAAACTTGATTTTTACAAAACTTTAAATAAGAAACATCAAAGTAAAGCAAAATATAGCAATTTGAGGTCATAGCTCAAGATTTGGCCATAACTTGGTTTTCACACTTTCATCACCTAAGCATGGCTTAGGATTATCATGCTCTCAATAAAGCAAAGGAAATATAGAAAATAAGAGTAGATATCAAAAGAAAACAACCTTATGCAAAAACTTGAAGAAAACCCATTTTTTTCTTTTTTATATATCTTTTTCTTTCTTTTTTCTGGTTCTATTTTCTTTTGCTTCTGATTTTTCCATTGAGAACTTATATAATCCTCTTTAATGAATGTCGTAAAGGGTTTAAAACCTCTCTTGGCTAATCATATCTCATCTCCATGCAAGTTGCTTAACATCTTGACAACTTACCCAGCTTGCTTATAAATAGTCTCTCAGCACTATTAGGTGATCTAATTAAATAGGCGTGAACTGTGTTTGGTGGATGAACTCAAATGCATGGCTTTAAAGATAAAACCACACCCAAAATGGCCATATCTTGGTTTTATGTAAGAAAGAGCTTTAACTCTAACCCACAAGAGCACCTATTGAATTTATGTTGAAATAGGCTCAAAATAGTTAGAAAACAAAAAAACTAAATGCCATATAGTTCTTATGCATGAAAAAGAATTAATGTCACTCATTCTAACTTCCTTTAAGCTTTAATGGCTTAAGCTATGTGGGTATTTCTTATGCTCATGTCTCAATGTAAAAAAAATTAGTGAAATACCCCTTATATGGTCATAAAGCAGTCCAAACCCATTAGGAAGGTGAAATATAAGAAAACTTGGGTGAAAAATCTTGCTTATGGTGAAAAATGCCATGCAATATTTATATTTTTAGTGTTTGTATTAATACAATCACTTATAGAATAAAAAATCCATAAAAATTGACATTGTATGATAAATGGCACATTATATCGATTCATTTGGAATTATGTCGATGCAGTATGCCCTTGTATCATTTCAATGGTATTCTTCAAGTCTAAAATGATCAAAACTTGACAATGTATTGATACATTAATGAAATGTATTAATTAATTGTGAATTTCATAAAATGACATTTTTTACCTTCTAAGGGTTTGCAATTGACTGCAGCACCAACTCTCAAAGTTAGCCCTTCTTTTTTCCTTGCCTGGTGCCTGGCACTTAGCACCTAGCATCTTTTTTTTTCAATGACCTTCCAATTAAGTCCTAGGATGTTAGAAATTGGTTAAAGAGAGAGAGACGAGCCTATGTTAAATGCCTTGAAAGGCCATTTTGATCAAATATAGCTATTTAAATTCTTAAGCTTATTTCTAGGAAATTCTTAGAAAATTCTACTTTTTGATAAGTTTTGAGTCCTTAAGAATATGATAGAGCAATCAGAAAGGAAAGAAAAATAAAAGAAATTCTAGGTAAAAACCCAAAAAGCGTTGTCTAGAACAGACTTAAAGATTTTTGAGTTGTTCCCAGATTAGCAAAGGTAGCCATTACAAGAAAAGAACTCTTCCATGTTAATCAAGGGACAATTCAAACCTTTAAAATTTTCACGATGTCAACAAAAGGTGTCAAATGTCTAAAATTTTCTAATACCTTTCAAGATAATGCTTTTGAGCTTTAGTGCCTATTCTTAGAAATGGGCATTTGCAATGGCCTTTGAAATTAACATTTTGGGACTTGGTGTTTAATAGCTTAGTTTAACATCTATCAAACTACTGCATTTGGAGATTAAAAATATGTTATAACCTCACTGTTTGCCTCTCAAAGAATCTTTATTAAGGAATGTCTACCTTGACTTTCTGTGACAACCCATGACTTTGAACTCAACCGTAATAAGGCTAACCCATTTGAGTTTTAAACTTCTTTTTTACCTTACCCAAAAATGTCTATAAGGGTAATTGCTAACTATGAACAACTCTTATATTATGTACTATGGCATGTCAATCTACTTTTATATAGGAAAGACACATCTGGAACTAATTCCAATTTTTGGGACTGTTAATCAGGTAGACTCTTTCCCTAGGTTAGAATAAGCATAATCCTAATAGAGGTAATTCCCACCAAATAAAAGTTCACATGTAAAAAAAGCCTTAAACAAAGAAATGTAGCCTTTCATTTCAACTTTATAGAATTATGAAATCTCTAATCCTTAATTTATGAACATTAATTTTTGTGTTTGGTGACCTTTTAGGGAAGACCATAATAATATAAGGACTTTAAAGTCAAATTAAAAGAAAATCTCATTGTGGCAAATACTAGACCACCCTCAAAAGATTTGATATAAGCTTTCACTAATAGGACAACCTGAAGAAATAAAGAAACTTGCAATAATAAGGCATAAAATGATGAAGCCTTGTAGACATACAATAAAGCTAACCCTTTTGATTTTTCCTTAACATGACATGAAATAATGCATTTATCAAAATGGCATTACATACTCATGTCTCCATTTGCATTTTGTGAAGCATTGCATCATGCATAAGTGTTAGCATTTGCATTATAGGTGTTTACATCCTCCAAAATATCAAAAATCAAATGAGAAAACCTAAAAGTAGCTAGTAGAGATAGCTCGAATTGAAATTAGAACCCAAATGAGAAAGCCTAAGAGTAATTCGTTGAGATAGCCCCAGTTAAAATGGGCACCAAATGGAAAAGCCTAAGACTAGCAGGTAGAGATAGCTCTAGTTGAAATTGGCACCAAAAATAAGAAAACCCAAGAGTAACTAGTTAGGATGGCTCCAGTTGAAATTGACAACAAGGTATTGGCTAGGGAAAGCCTAGTAAAGTTGGCACAAAGATGAGATTAAGCCCAATTTGGATAGTTCAAGGTTAGTTTAGTAAAGTGAGGAAGTTCTTCGCCTTGCAGGTTAGAGAAAAGCTTAGCAAGCTTACTTTTGCAACATGGCCTAGATTTAAATCTTGGGGTGCCAGGCTTAAAGGCAGGTGAATCCCTTGTTTCTCTTTTTTTTTGTTCATATTTGGGGACTAAATTATTGAAGTGAATTGCTTAGCTGACTTAACTCTAACGATCATCGTGAAACAACTATTTATCCTAGAGCTGCTACAAATCTATTTTGGCTAAGTGAGATTGGTCACCTATTAGAGTTTGTATTTTGAATGTTATGAAACCCTCAAAATAAACTCCAAGGTCTATGCTTATTCTGGAGATTCGCTTGAAAGGGTTTAAGAGTTGGTTATAGCCACTAGTAAGGATCGATCCATCTTATGATGCCCATTAATCAGTACCATTAATTAGGTGCTAAATTAAATCTCAATTTTTATTTGGTCTCTATATCTGATATTTAATTATAATTCTTATATTTCAAAATTTCCTATAATCGAATTAATTTTGTTTTTAAAGAAAATTAAGTTTTAATATTTTGTTAAACTCAAAATGTTATTCATACCATGTAATGAAGCTAAAGAAATACAAACATTTTATTTCATGAAATTTAAAAAATCTTGACTTTACTCATTTTGGAAACGGTATCTCATTATTAAAGTTGTCCGTAAGACTCTTCCCATATACTAGGAGAAATCTCATGTACCACTTTAACTCGAAGACATTGCCTTATTTTTAATATCCTAGTTTTATTCAAAAAGAAACTAAAATATCCCTAAAGTGCACCTTTGACATAAAAGTATCCCAAAGACCCTAACAAACTCTAAAACTTACCAACATACCCATAAAATACACCTTAGACATAAAGTATCTCGATGACCCTAAAAGCTTAAAAAATTACCAACATATCTTTAAAGTACACCTTCAATTTCAAAGTATCCTGGTGAGCTGAAAGGACTTAATTTCAAAAATGAAATGTTCAATTTACCTTATGTGGATAATTTCTAACTTAGTATGACCTAAATAATGGGAATTGTTAATGAGTCCTTAAACTATCTATATTTACGATATGACCCTTAAAAGGTTCAAAAGTGCATGAAATACAACAAAATAACCAAGATGCCTTAAATGGTTAACCTCAAGGAAATAACCTAATTAACCTAAAAATGCAATGTTTTGCTAAGAGGCCACCAAACTTTCTAAAATTGCAAACTGATTCCTACATAATTAAAAATGCATGAAGTGTGTCTAAACATATCCAAAATGCATGAAATGCATTCCAAGTGGTCAATAGCATTTAGCCAACATGTGTAGCCTTGAAAAAAAAATTTATGGTTTGCACTTTAGTCCCTAAGCTTGGCCAAATTAGCTTATGATCCAAAGAAATACATGAAATTAATTACAAAAAATTCTCAAAAAACATTCCTTAAGTTTTAACCACCTTAAAAAATGGCCTAACAAATTTTAAACATTACGAATTGGCATTTACACATTCAGCCAAGTCCAAATATCATCCTAAATAGACTTAAAAACCATGAAAATTTAATATTACACCTTTAAACATCAAAGAAATACTAAAAACAACAAATAGCCTTGAAAAATCAAAGGAAGAAATCATAAAGTTCTCCTAGATTTAGCCAAATAGGAAAATTAGGGGAAAATTATTTTCACACTTAAATGCAAACATGCATAGCCTTAAAATGATATCTGAGATGCTTGAAGGTGCATTCCTACATGCAAAGGGCAATTTTCAACTAAGACTCAAAACTTGCATTTCATGAATCAAATACATCAAGAATGTTTATATACCAAGAAAAACATAATTTTACACATATATATCATAAAAAATGAATATGGCATAACTCAAAGAAAATAATATAAATCATATGAACATGTAGTAGTATTAATATTTACAACCACAAAGTAATTATAATACAAGTATATGAAAAACATACATTAGCACTAACTTGATTTAACTTGCATGCAAGCTTCATGAAACACGCACGTAATATCATTATAAGAAATCAGCATATAAATAACAAAATACGCATATAAGCATACTTGCACAACATAATGAATTTTAGCTTCAAAAAAGTTTATTTTTCACGAAAATCACCATATTAGTACCAAATAATCAAAATTTTATTCATTGCTCACCATTTGGCTTTTCAACATGCTTTAAAAACCATGACCACAACCGAAGCAACACCTAGGATCATCAAGCTCACTAAATGGAAAAGAAGAGAAAAATAAAGATGATGAAGACTATCGAAGTATTTCTAAATAAACTACCATGAAAGCTTCAAAAAGAAAACTTAAGAAATGATTGGAAAACTAAGGAAATTTTTAAGGTGGCTAAGAATCATTTTTTTAGTTGGAAAAGATTAAGTCCAAAATGAAACCACATTTTTTTATGAATTTGGCCAAAGGGTTATTTTAACCTTTTGGCCATTTTGCTTTAATTTTCTTTTGTTTTTGTAAGCTTTTTGGAAGCTTTTATAGGCCTTTTTCATGATAGCCTTTTTTGCATGTAGTTTAGTTGGCCTTTATGAGGGATGAAATAATCATAAGTTAATGGAATAAAAAGAAAATTAAAACATGGAGAAATTATGCATAGATGCCATGTGGAAAATGACATGGAGATATAACTAAACAAATAATATGAACGAAATAAAATTTATTTTGGTAACAAAATAAATAGAAATAAAACAAAATAGGTTAGTAGGCCTTACTAGAAGATTTTAAATGGGTTTAATGAGCTTGTTCAAAGACATGTGGGTTTTAAAGCCCCTTAACTTAATTTCAAAGCCTTAAGCCCATGAGAAGTAAAATTATTTTCACCCATTAAAAACAAAATAAATGGAAACAAATTAGCTTATGAAAATTAAAATAAAAATTTTCATGGAAAAAATCCAAGTGAAAGAAATTAATTAAAAAGATCCTTTATGCAAAAATTTAGAAGAAATATGTCCAAAATTGGAAAAATCTAAAGTATGAGAGCTAAAAAATGAAACTTTATGTATGCTAAATGAAATTTTCCATATTATCAAAGAGTAAAATAATTAACAAAATTTGTGGGTGAAAAAAGATGAAATTCCATACTTGGAAAGTTTTTAATGGAAAAATTGATGGAAAGGGAAATTCCATGCTTTAATCACACTAATATTTGAAAATAACCAAAGTGTTGAATTCTAAAAAAATGAAATTCTATATTAGAAACATGAGGCTAGTATAAGGAAATCTTATGTGTAAAAAAATGACGATTAAAAATTCCATGTAACACCTAATCTTGTAATAAGAAACTGTGAAGAATCTACTTGATATATATATATATATAAACTTAAACTCATAATTGCAGGGCACCTTTTGGGATAAAATTATCAATGGGCCAAAGTAGACAATGCCTTGCAGGTTGAATGTAGGTCTCCCTAAATTGTTTAAGAGTGCAATCGTCAGCCAAGGAAAGCTAAGTGCTACATTATCGAAGCCACTCTAGAATCCTACAAAAGCTAAATGCTATACAATGGGTGTCACCTCTAGAATCCCAATATCTAGTGTGACCTACTTTAGTTCTACGTCGGGCTTAACCAAGATGTCAAGCTTTAAGTGAGGGAGTTTGTAACACCCACATCCCATATTAGGAGTCTTTGATGATCTGTTATGATATGTAATTATAGACTTATATCCATACTTATGAGGTGCCTTTTGTAGACAAAATTGTAAGGCCCAATGGGTAAAAATAGACAATACTTCACAGGTTAGGTGTGGGTTTCCACAAAACCTAGCTTGCAAGGTATTATCTGCTCTAGCCTATTGGGCATCATAATTTTGTCTACAAAAGATGTCTCAAAAGTAAGTGCATAAGTCTCTACTTAAATATCATAATAGATCCTTAAAGACCTCTAATATAAGATAGGGGTGCTATAAACTCCTTCCCGTACATCTTAAAGTCCTTGTCAAGTGCAAAATAGAATAAAACCAGGATCTCACTGGGCATTAGGATTCTAGAGGTGACTCCCACAATGTAAAACTTAGCATTTGCTTAGCTCTCGCTACTAATGACTATGTTCTAATACCATTTGTGTAGACTTACACCTAACTTGTGAGGCATTATCTACTTTAGCCTATTTGATTTCATGGTTTTTCCACAAAAAGTGCCTTATAAGTATGGGTCTAAGTCTTTACTTACATAACATAGTAGATCCTTAAAGGCTTTCAGTATAGGATAAAGGTATGACAAACTCCTCTATTGAAACCTTGGCATCCTTTTCAAGCCCAACATAGAATAGAACTAGGATTACACAAGGCATTAAGATTCTAAAGGTGACTCCCACCATGTAGCATAAAACTTCAATAAAAATCTAAAGGTGGCTTCCTTGTTATAGCACCTAGTTTTTGTCAATTGGTGACTATGCTCTGATATCATTTGTGGAGAGTCATACTTATCTTATAAGGTGTATCCAATTTAGCCCATTAGGCCTCACCATATTATCCCTAAAAGATGCCTCACAAATATGGGTTTAAGTTTTTACATATTTGTTAAGTAGATCTTTCATAGTTTCCCAATATAAGATTAAAGTATTACAAATTCCCTCCATTTTAAAGCTTGACATTTTTCCCAAGCCTAATATAGAACATATGAAACTAAGATCACCATAGACGTTAGGATGCTAGAGATAGCTCGCACTTAGCTCTTACAGGATTTTAGAGATGGCTCCCATAGTGTAGCACCTAGCTTTTTTTTAGTTAATTGTTATGGTCTGATACCATTTATGGGGACATGCACCTGACCTGAGAGATATTGTCCACTTTAGCCCATTAAGACTCATAGTTTTGTCCTCAAAAGGTACCTCTTAAGTATAGTTGTAATTCTCTACTTATATATTATAGTAGATCCTCAGAGACTCTTGATGTGGGATAAGGGAGCTTGTAACACCCAATCTCACGTTGAGAAACTGTAAAAGATCTACTTGATATATATAAACCTAAATCTATACCTGTGAGGTACCTTTTAATGATAAAATCATAAGGCCCAATAGGCAAAGATGGATAATACTTTACAAGTTAGGTGTGGGTTTTCATAAATGATATCAAAGTGTAGTCACTAGCCAGCAAGAAAGTCAAGCTTGGAATAGGTATAATCTCTAAGTTTTCTCTTTGATTTCAATTCCATTAGCATGTTTAATGATTGATTTATGAATTTTTATGCTTAATTGATGATTCAATTAAGCCTATCCATGCTCTTTAAGTTTTGGTCACTCTAATTCATGATGCTAGGATGTTGTGATCTTAATTTAAGTTAGGTTTTAACTTGATTTGATGATATTGAAGCATGACTAGATGATTAATTGTTGAAATTCTAACTTGAATCATGTTATCCGTGGAAATTAAAATGTCTGAACAAGCAATATTATTTATCAAGGTTTTGGCTAACATTATTTCTAAGGAATTTGATAATTTAAACTTAGTTGAGCTAGGATCTAATGATATTAGGCTTAAATTATCAAGTTCAAATGTTGAAATCTTGAATTCTCTAGAGTAATAAGTTGCTTGAACATGAGAAAATGGATAAAGCTTGGTTTGGCTTGCTTAATTTAGGATGAATTTGAGTTTAATTGATTCAATATTACATGATCATGCTAATTTGAGCAAGTTTGAGCTAAAACCTATGTAAATAGAAACTTGAATCTAGTGCTAAATGATGAAGTCATAACTTCTAGAACTTAGAGAACCATTCCAACAAGCTTAAATCCTTTAAGTAGGTTCGAGAGTCAAGCCTCGAACTAGTCACACATTATTCAAGTTTTAATTTTTTTTTTAGTTAATGTTTAATTATAATCCCTTTAGTATTCATTTTTGTGATTATTTGATTGATAATTGATTAATCATTATGATATTGTTATGCACACTAACCTTGTTGCAACGTTTAAATAAAATTCAATGCTATGCTTACTTATAAAAAAAATGATTGATATAAATATATCTTGGATGATGAAGAAAAACCTAGGTTAGGAGCTTTTAGTATATGCATTGGGCTCTATGCCGAGTACCATGTAGGAAGGATATGAGACCTATTTTAGGAGATATGGGATTATTAACCAATCACTTGATTAATAATTCATTTGGTCAGCTAAAGTCGCTAGGCTGCATTATTCTCATTTGCATGATTTGTCCATATGAACATAAGTAATGTTCTCACCCAGATTAAACTTGCCCTGCCAAGCCTACAATAGACCTAGGTTTAAGTGCCTCGATTATCCTTATTAGGTAAAAAGAATAATTTGGGGACGTATGCATTGGATGTTGTCTTAAACATGCATATAATGAGCCATAGGAGCCAAATTTGGTTAAACATACTTGGAGGTCTAGAAGATATCGATGTTTAGGTACAATCGAAAAACACTTCTAACCTTCTTTTCTCTTTATTTTTTCCATGTTTGAATCTCATGTGGTGTCGAATAAACTTCATCACTTAGGATATTTATCATCCTATTGATATAAGTTTATATTTACCATTAATTATAACTTGTCATTTGGTATCGGGCTAATGGCAAAAATATGCCAAAAAATAAAATCGAGCTGAGGTGAACAAATGCCTCAGAATTTTTGCATCATGAATGTTATAATGTTGAGAGTTTGAGCATACCTTTATGCTATTAGATTAATGGCTGAGCTTAATTTTGATATAAGTGTCCTAAGAGGAATAGGTGCCCTAAATTAGGATTGTGGATCGATGGGGCTAGCTTTTAGAGTCCGGTTATAAGGTTTATACCCTAATGCCAAAATAAAAATGTCCCTTTGATTCGAAGAGGTTGCAAAGCTTGAGAATGAAATTTTTTGGACTATTTAAAATATCCAAAGTATTTTATGGTATTATGTCCTTATTCCTTATATGACAAATCCGTGATGTTTCTTTGCATTATTTGTTTTGTATGCATCATGGTGTCATTATTAGTGCATTAGGAAAATAATAATGTTCATGCATCATACTATACAAAACAAGAGATTAGTTGTTTACCTCAAAGGTATGCTAATGTTTTCAAGTTCTTTTAAGGTAACTTTTGCTCAAAATGAATTTCATGTGTTGCATTAATATCATGATTGCATTCACTTGCATGCATGGACACATTCCTTCATAACATGCATCCTATGAACATGAAAGGATAAATTGAGAGTCTAATTTGGTAAAAAGGTTTTTTTAAGGAGTGGTATCTTTAAGTTAAAGGTATTGAAGTCATTGGGCACTGTTAAGCATGGATAGTAATTTGTTTACATGCATCGATAAATGCAAGAAAGTGCAAGGGAATATGATGAAAAGTCAAGAAGAGCTTGGGCAACGGTTAGCCAAGATATTAAAGTTGATTATTATTTCTACCAGGGAAGTAGAGCAAGTTGGAAAATTAAGTGCTCAAGTTGAAATAGATGATTTAAAGGGTAAACTGAGTAAACCAATTTGTGTGCCATGAGCAAGTTGTGTTGCGCTTCAAGTCAAGATGCCACAAGCTCTGTCATCCATTGGATTTACTCCTATAATCCATTGGTACCTAATCTTGATGATTCCACTAAATTAGAAAAGGCACTCAAATAGGCTATAAAAGAGCAGTTATAATTTCAAGTGATAAAGAAGGGATTAAGGGCTATTGAGAATATTAACAAGTTCAAGATTATATGCTCTAAAAAACTAGATCTAGTATCTAGTTTGGTTATCCCTCCTAAATTCAAAGCTTCAGATTTTAAAAGGAATAATGGAACTACTTGTCAGGTTGCTTATATAAGGATGTATTGCCACAAGATGCTGGGTGTGGGGAGAATGATAACTTGTTGATTCATTATTTCCATGACAATTTGACCGATGCTGTTGCTAGATGGCACATCAAGTTAGACACAACCAAGATTCAAAAGTGGTCAGATTTAGCTTAGGCTTTTCTATATCCTTATAAACATGTAATGCATTCGGCTCTAGATAGGTTGTCATTATAGAATATGGAGAAAAAGCCCACTAAAAGCATTTGGCTAAAACAAAAGGTTCAAGTATTGATTAATGCTAAAAGATTTTCTAAGAAAAGAAAACTTTTAAGAAAGCATAATAAAAGAAAGTCCCGAGAATATTAATGTTTACTTTTAGGAATTAATCTACACACCAATACTAACTTTTTAGACTTTTTCATTAACACTATGATTATTACTTCAGGGAACTGATTTTGAATTTCACCAGCTATGATTGCTTTGAAACAACTAATAAGGTGAATGCCTTAACCTAGGTTTGGAAGGATAGAACAAATTTTATGATTCATGGATTCCATTGGAAATCAAGTGGATTAGATATTCTTGTAAAAGTCTGATAAATCTATAAAATAGATTTATTGAGTCTCATTATTCATATTAAATTAGCTTAGTCTTAGAGATTTTTATTTAAATTTTATTTATAGTTGTATTATTTAGTTTAAAATTTATTTATTTTTAGTAGTTTTCAATTTAATACTATTTACTTTCCTTATATTTTAATTACTTAGTTATTTAAATATTTCCAATATTTTTGTAAGTCAAAACCTAAAGCAACTGCCAAAAGTGCAGCAACTTAATCAAGAAATAAAGTGGACTCAATAAAGCGAAGTCATTAAGTTTGGCAATTTCAAAAAATTATGTTCAAGCTACTTGGAGATCAAGTTTCTACATTCAAGTTTTGCCTATAAATAGTACTCTTTAGATTAGACTTCAAATATCATCTTAGATACTATATAGGTTTATTTTTCTCTAGTTTTTGGAAGAGAAGAGAAGTCACCATAATATTCAAGAAGCTTTAAAGATTGTAGAAAAACTTAAAGATAAAAAATTTGGCTAATCTTATTTTTCTCTTTCCCTTTACTCTTTTTATCATTTTCCTATTATTTGTGATGGTGAAACTCCTTGGTTTTATATTTTATATATTTATTATGAACTAGATTTATTTTTCTAGGGTTACAATGGAACCTAACATGTAATTTGGATTATTTTATTTCTTTTCTTGATTTAATGATATTCGAGTTGTTTATTCAACCTCGCTTGTAATGCTTCTAATTGGTTAATCACTAATTAGATTGATTTGGTAACCTTAATGAACTTCGGGAAAGAAAATTTTGTGGTTAGACTTAGATTTAATGATATATGTTTCACACTCATTTGTTAGGATGAATTGATCTGTATGTTAGATAGGAATATATGAGCATGTCATATGCGACCAAAATAAAGTCTAAGCTTAATGAGCTTTCTTAATTTAATTTGCATGGAAATATAGTAAATTGATTAGGAGAAATATTTTTATAAGACTATCAGAAGATTCTTATAAATAAATTAGAACTCTAGGTAAACAACTCATTATCATTAGCCAAGTTAAGAGAGTAGGGTTTTATTCAAATGAAGTGTTAAAGGAAATTGTAATCCTAAGCTTGTATTATATATTATTTGCTTCTTTATTATTATTATTATTATTATTATTATTATTATTAGTTTTAACTTATAATTTTGAACCATTTGTTTGAATAGGATTAAGTTATCTTAATTTTAATATTGAACAAATTTAGCATCAATTCCTCATGGGATTGACACTCTACTTTATCTCTATGTTACCTATTATGATAAATGCACTTGCGTGGTTAATTCTGACAACAAGGTCCTAAAACTATTATAACTTAGGCTAAGATTGCGCTAAAATTTACCTTTCTTTCTAGCCTTTAAAATGCGAACCTCTTAGTTATTATTTTTGAAAACTATTTGCATCTCAGGGCATAATGGTTAATAAGATAGCTTTCTGTTGTTAGAAAACCTTTTGAGCCTATTTCTGTCATACCACTTTAAGTAGCCTAACATTAAGCTTCACCCGTTTGAGTTATATTCTTTTTGAATTAGCCAAAGTTAGAAATTTCCTATCAATTGAACATAGGATGCCTCTGGTAGGTCTAGATCTTGATATCCCATAATTCTTCATTAGTGATGAACAAAAAAAATGCGCTAATAAATTTGGAAGGAAAATGAGAATTATGGTGTGAATTTTAAGGTATTAAAAAGATTAAAAATAAAAAAAATGAAAACTAAATGCAACATCATGTGATTAGGGTGCTTTGGATTGTCTAAAAATTGCTTTTCGTAGAATAACTTTTCAATTCATGTAATTATGCTTGAGATGACATATAACCATCTTTCACTATCTTGTATTAAATATATAATTTGTTTCCTTGCTTACCTTTTTTGTGCCAAATGAATTATATCTTACTATCACCCTCCATATTAGGGGGCATGGAAAAAAAAAATCTTTTTGAGAAATATGAGGGCTGACATCCCATGCTACAGTTTTAGAAAATGCATAACAAATTGGGGCAAAGTCAAAATAGACCAAGTTTTTTAAATCTAATATTCCTTCCAAAAAACGAAAAATAAAAGAAGAAATAAAAAAAGAAAAAAAAGTGAAAGCAAAAGGAAAAGCTCAAAAGGAGTAAAACAAAAGAAAAAATGAAAAGGGAAATAGATGAGGTAATAAAGATATAGTATGGTTTGAAAAAGTAGAAGGGATGAAAGCCTTTGTAGGAAGAAATGATCCTTGAACTTTTTACCCTTAGACACTTGATTTGGGCCTATATGTTCCTTTTTTCTAAACTTCAAACCATGGCCTACGTTTTGTACCTAGAAATGTCTATTTTAATTAGGTATGGCTATTTAACTGATGAGCCTATTCTTTGGGAAATTATGGTTAGATGTATTTTGAGCATTCCTAGAAACATGATGAAGCCAAAAAAAAAAGGAAAAAAAGGGAAAAAATAAATAAAAAGGGAAAAATTAAGCTTTGGGGTGAAAACTAAACAATAAGCAATTTAGAGCAAAATGGGAGAATTTTTGGGTTATTCATGAGATTATTATGTTGTCATGAAGAAGAAAAGAAATATAAGGGCACCCAAAAATCCTTAAATATCCCAAGCCATTGGTGTTCATTTAAAGGGACTAGCTTTAAAAGTTAATCATTTTACCTTTCCAAATTGATCTCTTAAGCTTTAACCTTACCACAGATAATATTCATGCTGATTGGGTTAATGATAGAGGGAGATTTATGACATTATCAATAATTTTTTATTCCTAAGGAATCCATGTCTTGTAAAGGCTAGTCCATTCATGAACCTAAGATAGTAAGGCACATATTTCATTTCTATGAAACTCTTTTTAGACACAAAAGTATCTTATGCAAAACCTTTCAACCAAATTGTGAAAAATTGAATTACCATTTAGGGAATTTCCTAGCTGCAAATTATCAGCCTTTTAGAGACTTGAATTATGTATTTTGGGAGTAATGCTTTTCAAACTTAATTTCATTAAATGAGTATATTAAACAAATGCCTTTTTCAAAAAGTGTGTTTGTTTTAAGGAAAATGATGCCATGAGTAAAAGCAAATGTTTTTTTAATGAAAGGCAAAAGACTAATATGAATCAGATTCCTTAAACGAGAAGATTGGAAAGAAAAAGCTGACGCATGGATTTTTGGTTGAAGTGGGGAAACCATTGAGGAAATTATAGATAATTTGAAAAAGATTAATCTTTTCTAGAGCATGAGAGCTCAAAGTGCATTCTTAGAAAATGAATTGACAAGAAAAGTTTATCTAAACTTAGGTATAATTAAAAGTGTTGATATTCTAGGATAAGAAAAAGAATGCGATGGATACTAATGGGTTGGATCGTAGGATGGAGAGAGAATTTTTTTCTTGAATGATGACAGTTTAAGAGTAATAAAGGATATCACATGTGTTAAAACCATAAAGGGAAAGTGGTTGAAAAAGATGACATAACTAGCTTCTTTGAAAAAGTATTAGCTTGAGGTGTTGCCATTGCATGACATTCATTGCATACCATACACGATATCACTTAACAGGGTTTATTGCATTGCATAACATTTGTAAGATGCATTACATCAAATTTAAAAGAGAAATTAATTAGAGTTTCAAGCTTTACAAGTGTTATTGCCCTTTACATGTGAATCATGTCATATGCATTAAGGGTATTAATCATTGATTGTAATTTTTTAGGGGTAGTCATAGATGTATCCTTTTAAGGGCATTAAATGGTTCATTATTGGTACAAATATAATAATCTGAAATGCGTATGGGTCATATTAAATGTAAAAATAAGGTATCAAAGGCCACTACTTAGGGTGCCACCGAAGTCATTCAAATGATCACATGTCAGTTTTCCACTATTTGTTACCAAGGTAAGGTATTCAAGGAGCTTAAGGTACGTTGAAGTCACATTGGTGCATAAGTATTGATATGAAGCTTTTATGTCACCAAAAATTTAAATTTTCACATTTAGTACCAATACAATAGTGTTTGGTATCAATTTTTAAGGTTTGATATCGATACTTGGCATAATTGTATCAATACAAGCTTTAGCAATAGCTGAAGTTATGATTTTTTGACAAAACGTATTGATACACAAGCAAGAGTATCGATACAAATCCATGGAGCATCAATACAGGCCTTCAAGTCTCGAGACTAGAAATAATTTTTTGCTATTGGCATTGATACACACTTAATTATGTCAATATTCACGGATAAAAATTGCCTTGTATATACAAAATGTTCTGTATTAATACACCAAGGCATTTTTGCCTAATTTAACCATCTTTTAGCATTTAAAAATTTGATTCAAACATGTTTCTTACACTGTCATAATTCATACCAAAGCTCAACTATGGGCTTATGATTAGATTTAAAAAAAATTTTAAAGCCCAAATAGCTAATGACAAGGGACATTTTCTTGAAATATAGGTTTGTCAGAGGGCATGCCTGGCTTTTCTCCAATGTAGACTGTTACAGCCTTTTTGCACCAACACTCTACATGGTAAAACAAATGAAAATAAAAGTAGCTCAGTATAGTACATGGAGTTATTCCTTAGTACGTGAATGAAAGATAAAAATTGACGCTCTTGCTTTGTCTCCAAAAAGCATTAGATGAACCTTGAATTTAAAGGGGGCTAAAGCTGGCTCAACTAGCTATCAATGATTTTTCCAGCAATCTAAGAAAAAGACCTTTAGAAACCTCTAGCCCAAAAAACACTCCCAAAACACTGTTCGATTACCTTTCACCCTCAACCTGCCTTCATTCTCATAGCTCCTTAAAATCACCAAGAAAACAACTCCAAGACCTTCTATTCCATTCATTCTTTCGCTTAAAATTTTTTTCCTCAACACCCGACCAAAAGTCATTTTTTCATCATTTCCTTACACATCAATATCAAAAAAGCAAAGAAGGTGATCCTAAGTTACTATTTAAAGAAAAAGGCTAAAGCTTAAGGTTTTTGGTATATTTTTTCACCTAGCTCTAATTTTTTTCTCATTTCTAGCACCTGCATAATTTTAGTGTACCATTTATACTACCATGACCATCCTAGGACTCCTAGGCATTATCATTGCCTTGGTTGTGGTAGTCTTATGATTTTGATTTTTTTTAATGCTTGGTAGGCCAAGCATGTTCTCTTTCATTATCTCATTAAAACAGTCCCTTATTTATGATATTTCTATCATGTTCACCTATATTCACATGCTTAACACATGCTTGAATGTTTTTCTTAACATGCATTAAGTATGTTCATGCATTTTATTTCATTTTAAAAAGTCTCACAGCATAAAATTATGTATTGGAAATTCCAACATGCTTTTCTTTGCTTAAATATGTTCATGTAATCTTCTATAGCAAGATTTGTGATGCCATTCATGGAGTCATAATTTCCATGAACCTTATTTGTCACCTTCTTGCATTTTTTGTCATCTTTTCCATGTCAAAATGTTATCTTTCTTTGTTTAAATATGTTGTCCATATACACTATGTTGCATTTCATTTATAACTTTTGTGTCAAAATGCATGCTTGTTTGTTGCCAAAAAATTTTGATTTGAAAAAAAACTGAAGTTAGATCCATGCTACATCCAATGGACAAAGACTAGCATAGATTTAATGTTTTCACTAAATTAGTCCTCCAAACTTAGGGACAAATCAAACTTTCTAGGTCTAGATTTATGGTTGAAAAAATGCTATTTCTTTTAGAAAGATGCACTTTTATTTGTTAAAATATTAAGCCATGATCTTGAGTTCAATACCTTTATTAGTGGCTTGGTTAATGGGATATTTCATTGTCCCCAAACTACTTTGGGATTATGGAATGATGCCTATGTCATTCTTTTCCCTGTGTTATGGGCATTCAAACATCTATAACTGGAATTTGACCTCTAAGAAACTTGAAAAATTTAATAACCCCTATTTTTGCTCTGACAACACTATGGTTTAAACTTGAAAATTATTTTCAAACCAGAAATGATTTTTTTCTTTTTTTTTATATTTCTCCCTTAAAGAGAGTTAAATTATCTTTCCAAAGGTGTTTTTTTACCCTCAAATAGTCCTGGATGAGGAAGTCATGAATTTTCAAACCTTTGTTGTTTGGAACCCCTAAGACTAGGACATTACATTTTATTTAGGCCATTTGGGACCATCATATAACTTTCCTATATTATTTAAATATTTTCCCTAGAAGGTTCACGAAATTCCTTCTTTAAAAATGTATTATTAACAATTTAATGATTTTGAATAAGCTCGAAATGATTTTTCAAAATCCATCATGCCTTTCCCTTGTAAATGCTTCCAGTGTCAAAATAAGCCTAACTCCAAAAATTAATTTTGCCTAGAAGCTGATTTTCTAGAATTTTAAAAATATTTTTATATTAGTCTTCATTGAGTTACCTTTCTAACGGTACCTTGCTTACCCCATGAAGCCTTCGGATGAACCTAAAAGAAATTCAGGAAGTGAGATAGCATGATACCACCCTTATTTTCTCTAGAACTAAAATTGACCTAGTCTTCTGAATTGCAATCATCGAGATGTTTGAACTTCTTGTAATGCATCCAATTGGCTCTTTTAGAACAAAAACCCTTTAGGCTTGGATCGCAACTCAAGACAAAATTATTGTATTCAAGTCTTTAGTTCTTTATTTTAAAAATATTTTTTTAAAATACCTTTTCCTTCTAAAACATAAAAAATTTTCATTTTTGTGGATACTCCAACCCTACCTCTTTGAAGAGATAATCTAAACCTATTTTCCATTAAAAACATGAATTTTCTCTCTTGGTTATATCCGAGATTCCTAATTATTTTCTTAACATCTCAATATCTTCATGTTTAGGGATACTCTAACTCCACCACTTTGAAGAGATACTTCAACCTCGTTTCTCACTTAAAAAACCTTAAATTTTCTCTCTTAAATATATTTAAGATTCCTAATTATTTTCTTAAAATATGAAAATCTTTATCTTTTTGGATACTCCAACCCTATCTCTCCAAAGGGATACTACAACCCTATTTTTACCTCAAAAATATAAAAATTTTCTTTCTTCTGATATCCTAGATTGTTTTGATTAAAACCTTTTTCCTTCTTTAAATTACAATCGAATCCAAACCTATCTCTAAATTGTCATCCGATTATTCTTTGATAACCAAAAATAATTATAAGATGCAATCCAATCATCCCTCTTTTAACTTTTTTGTTTGTTATTGGTTTTTTGTGAAATTATTATATTTTTTTGCCTTACTAACATGTTTCCTTTTTGTAGTGACTATTGTGCATTCATATTTAAAAATTGTTCTAAAAAGAATTTATAAAGCAATGTTTTGCATCAGTATTTCTTAAGTGCCTAATACGGAATATCCAAATTTTTAAAATTTAATTCGAAGATTATTTTCATAACAAAATCCCTATGCTCCTTATACCTCTATGGCGCATAAGCGATATAAAGTTTTCTATCAAAACTCAGATTTATAATCTCCACAAAATTCATGCATTAAAGGGGGCTATATCAAATAACAATTAAATGGAACCAATTAAACTAAAAACAAAGCGATATATAGTTACGGGTACTGATTTCAGGCATCGTGGGGGTCCTAATCCTTTCTTACGTGTGGCCAACTCCCAAACCCAACCAATAAATCTTTAGACATTGTAGACTTGGAAATCAATGTTTCAAGTTTCGTAACTCATGATACTATTTTAAATAGGCATCCGATCATGCCTAGCATGAAATGGTTGGTGGTGACTCTAAATTTATAATTACTTCTTGATAACTTTCCAAAACTAGTTAGATGAGTGATTCTTCGACAGTCTCTCTCCCTCTATATTATCATGCCTAATCAAATCCTAACCAACGGATAACTTAAAGGCTTCGAGCAAACACCATGTATCTTTTAAGCATGCCCTCTTTAGATTATTTGAAAAAAAGGTACGTGGTGACATAACGGTCAACCGTTTTCACCTACTGAACATAAGGTCACATGAAAAGGCCATTTTTTTCAAAGCCTTCCTCACCTAGCTAACATTGGATTGTGTGAAAAGGTGAGCTTTTCTCATCTACCTAACACATGATCGTATGAGAAAGCCATAGATTTCTTACATCATAACTGGTTCATATATGTCATCGAGACCTCATCAATTTGAGCCTCATTATTGCTGATTTTTTTTTTATTGCTGGCTTACTGTTAAAGGTTAAAGAGTGACTTGGTGTTTGCCTCTCAAAATCCTTCTTCTAATCTTGATTCTAGGAATTTAGAAATTATTCAAATTTTTTTAAAACTCATTAAATATCAAATATCAAGTTAATGTTCATCAACTCAAAGATATAACTTATGTAGTTGAATAATTATCTACTCTAGGCATATTTAAAAACTACCATTGAAGTCATGTGAAAAACATATTTCATCAAAATTAGATCACCTTCTCATTTTAACCCAGGAAAAAGTTTACTTGATCCAAAATCTATGAAACTTTCAAAATAATTTTAACCAAGAATTTTTTTAGTATCAAGGATAATGGATATGCTATCTTGATCATGATGTTAAAGCTATATTGTGATCAATGATCACCATCCAAGGCATCTTTGAATGAGATAAAGAAATGAATTTAGAGGCATAAATAGGGCAATGCTACTAAAATTTGATTTAAAACAATTGGTACAACAAGGTCTAAGTTTATTAAGATCAAATTCAGATGGATGTTATTTTCATAGGAGTTCCTTGAGAGGCAAACAATCAAGTTATTACGTCCTTTTAATCTTCAAATACAATAGCCTAGTAGGTGTTAAATTAATGTTAGTAAACATCAAGTCTCAAAGGGTTAATTCTGAAGGTATTTGGGAAGTATTAATTTCTAAGATAGAGTAAAAGTTTTAAAATGTTATTTTGAAATGAATCAATTTTTGGGCATTTGACTCAACCTTTTGTTGATATCATGAAATTTGATTTCTAAATTAACATAAAGGGTTTTTCCCTCTTAGTGGCTATTTTTATTGTTTTAGGAGCAATTCCAAAATGTTTAAGTTTGTGCTAGACCCCTATTCTCAGGGTTTTACTCTGTAACTTCATTTTCTAATTGATTGCCCCATTATATTCTTTAAAACTCAAAAATCATCCAAAAAGATGAATTTGAAAAGAGCTTCTTAGGAATGGTCTGATAGCTCAAATAACTATGTTTGATCAAAATAGACTTTTTTAAGCATATAATTTAGGCCATGGTTCTTCGTTTAGAAAGAAAAGGATAAATACGCTCAAATCCAATATCTAAGGGTAATGAAAACAAGGATCATTTCCTTTCAAAAGGAGCTAAATACAACACGCCTTTCAAAACAAACAAGTCTTTATTTTTTATCTTTTTTCTATTTTTTTCATTTTTCTTTGCTTTATTTTTCTTCATTTTCTTTCTTTTTCTTTCATTTCTTTATCATGTTTTTTTTTTCATTTTCCATTTTGAAATAATTTAAAATTTTCTCTATTTATTCTTTACTTTGAATATTTGAACTTTAAATTTAAACTTTTTTTGATTTTCATAATTTCATTATGACATTTGACTTATTCTTCTTGTAACTTTAGATTGGAATTTGCCTATTTTGATCTTAAAGCTTTACTTCACTTGCCTCCTAGTGTGGAGGGTGATCCTTGATTAGAGTTTAAAGAAAGAAAATAAATTATCTAGCTCAAAAGGGATTACAAAAGGAATAATTTCTATATTTGCGAAATGACAGAGAAATAAGATCATTTTTCATTTCAAACAAATCATTTAAATTGGAAGCATTTCCTACGAAAAACGATTATTTTTTGTTTGAAATCATTTTGAGTATCACAATAACATGATGTTGCACTCAATTTTTTTAAGGCTTAGGGTTTGCCCTTTAATGTTATCAGCTTCGTAGCCATCAGTTAATCATGGTCATGGTTAAGCTTTTAAAAGAGAAAATCAAATTGGCATATCAAAACATTAGATCTCATATCTTATGCATCAGGCATCGGATTGAAAAGGTTTTGCTCAAAGGAAAAGGAGATTCTTGGCTCATGTTTACTTTTATTCTTTCTAAATCAAGGATTTACAAGAGATTCATGAAAATTATGGCAAAACGTTATCCAAATGAGGGAGATTTTGGAATTGCTTTCAGTATTTAATACATATCGAGCAATCAATATCTAAAACTTTTAAGAGCATAATTTATTTGTTCAACCTTCAAGGAATCTATAGAAAAAACATTTAAATGTGAAAACTCTATGTTTGTGGAAGGTTTATGACTAATATGTAGGACAATCATATATAAAAGTAAAAGACCCTTTTGAGAGAGATTAATCTAATATTGATCATCTACCATAGGAAAATTTTTTGAAGGAAGTTCTTTTGATCGTATGCCCCTTGGAATCTCTAGTACTTTCAACTTCATGATTCTATTCCAGGCTGAACATAACATCTTGATGTACCCTGCTTCGCATGCTAAGCGTAGCGAGTGTTTTTAGTGCTATAATGATTCCTTAGTAAACTATATTTTAATCAGAGAAATCGTTCTTGATTATTATTAACAAAATTCATGGTCAATGATAGTATACACATTATTTATAAACTAAAATTTTCTTCAAAATTCATAATTTCTAAAAAATATATATACAAAATTTTAAAGTTAAGATAAAAACTACCCCTGATTAGCAAACTAGCATAAGCTAGATAACCCTTAAACCAACAGTCCTTGATAAGCATCGGCCACTTTATCAAATTTTTCCAAATTGGCATCCCTTAGGGCCTTTTTTTTTCTTTGATAGGTATATTTTTCCATCAAACCCTTGTCTTCGAATATCACCATCAAAGACTTGGAAAACCCTTAAATACTTTGAATATCGCCATCGAAGCTTTGAAAACATTTTGAATGCTAAGAATATCACCACTGAAGCTTAAAAAATTTCTTTTGATTACTTTGAATATCACTATTGAAATTTTGAAAATATTTTTGAATGCTTCGAATATCACCATTGAAGCTTTGGAAATAGTTTTTGAATGCTTCAAATATTAATATTGAAGCTATGAAAATAGTTTTGATTGCTCGAATGTTACCATCAAAGCTTTATCCTCAAATCAAAGCTTTATCTTTGAATATCACCATTGAAGATTTTTTTTACCTTTTATGCCAATAGTTATTGATTAATGCCATTATAGTAGGGTATAAGCTTATTTTCAAGATTGATCATTAGTATTCTTTGGACTTTTCATCATTATGCTTTTTAGAAACATTCTTATCTTATCAAAATATATAACATACATACTTCACAAAATGATACCAACTCAGAACCAAATGCCTTTCAAAATAAAGGTTACACAATCATTATGGAATGCGTCTGTTTCTTTTAAACTTAGCTATTCTCAATGTTTACCTCCTGCTAGTATACTTTTCAATGACATTCAGCTTTCCCATCTTCGAAGCTCAACTTCTTAGCCTTAATGAGGTACCAAACTTTGTACTTAAAAGTAGGGCAATCTTTTGTTGAATAACCCGAATTACAGGAATGATAATCACAACATTATTTGACATTATACCAATTGGGATATGAGTATTTTAGAGGCTTAATTTGGATAGGTGTCAAGAGGTGATTCTTGATAAGCTCTGGTAAAAGCTCTGAATAAGACATGGGAATCTGCTTAAGTCGATTCAGATTCTACTTCTTGCATCTATTATCATTATTCTACTAAGCATATGGCTTATGCATAGTTATGAAAGTTGATGTAATTATAAGCATGGGTTAGGATGGATCATGGGATGCACTATTCATGATAGCATAATAGGACTCATAAGGATGACACTAATATTAACTATGATTTATAAGTGGTTGATTTGTCTAGAAAGCAACTTGGATTTTTTTTTGGAGATTTTACTCTTCTCCACTGTCGGCATCTCATTAACTTGTATTTTTCCATTTTTGATGGCATTCTCTATCATTTCACCAAAGGCCACTATGTCAACCAAATTCTTTGCGACACTTTTCATAAGTTTATCAAAGAATAGATTTGGTATGGCATTCAAAAAAAAAATACTATCTTTTTTTTCCATCAAAGGTGGTTGTACTTGGGGTCATCATGTCTCTCTATCTTTAAGTTTATCGTATAAATATTTTTACTAATTTTTTCTCCATATTTTAAAGAAACAATTGGTCGGTGCCTAATCTAACTTTATGCTTGTACTATTAAGGAGAAACATTAGCTAAGTCTTTTTGACATTGTACTTGACTCTTATTAAATTATTACACCATCTTAATGTTAACCTTGATAAGTTTTCTTAAAAATACTAAATAAGAAACTTGTCATTATATGTGTACCTAGTCATTTTTCTGATACACATTTTGATGTAGGCCTGCGAAGAAGTAGTGCCATTGAAATTTTTAAAGTTTGGCATCTTACATTTAGTAGGAAAATTAAATCTAGTACCAAACTTAACTCATCTACATCGACACTTCCAAAATCCTAACTCTTTTTATTGCTTTGAGCCTCTTTTTAAAGAGTTGGTAATTTTATTTACAACTCTCGAGTTCAACCTTTTTTCAAGTCTTGAGCTTGAGACTTTCTTGCTCTACGAGCCCATCAATATTTGCACCCATTGAATTGTTCAGAGTAGTATCCTGCCTTACACCTATTACCCTTTGTTGAGCATTAGGGTTAGCAGGAATATGTATTATGGGATTAACTCCCACAGGTTAGGTTTTTTAAGGTGGTTACCCCTCTACCCCCACTAAGCAGGCAATAACATTAAAGAGATTCTCTTGGTTTCTTAGATTCTCATTTTTAAACTCTTTCTCTCAAACCATCATTTTTTCTTTCAGCTTAAAGATTTGTGCTTGTATCTCCTCTTGTTGTAATGTGCCAAATCATGGTTGGCCTAAGTTAGCTAGCCTAAAGGAGGAGGAGTTTGACTATACAAGCCCAATCACATGATCAAGGGCTAAAAGAGTCAACTTGATTTATTATGTGCTCAATAAAGAAGATCCTTAAAGATTCTAGAAGTCTTCTTGAGCAAGAAAGTCAGCAGCATGCAAATTAGGAAAAATTTTAATGAACAGATTATTAGTTATTCCTAAGCTCTATGTTTTTTAGAAAGGTTTTAATTCTTTAGCTTGCAAGGAAATTAATTCCATTGACTATTTTGCTTTCTTTATCAGCAAGCAATACCTTAATTAATTATTTAAGATTAAATTTCCTTTCTCGTAAAGGCTTTTGGCCAAATTTTCTACTATAAATAGAGGACCTTATGCTTGTCTATGGGACATTAAGAGTTAATTAGTAAAATAGCTAATTATTTTCAGGTTTTTCTCTTACAAGTCCTTTTGGTAGTGAGTTTGTGAGACTTATCTTTTAGGTTTCTCATCCTTAAAGGTGGCACCTAACCCTTGTATTTATTGTGGTAAGGAT
Organism: Adansonia grandidieri; assembly: GCA_038382065.1. Classification (NCBI taxonomy): domain Eukaryota; kingdom Viridiplantae; phylum Streptophyta; class Magnoliopsida; order Malvales; family Malvaceae; genus Adansonia; species Adansonia grandidieri. The sequence goes on along the minus strand of JBBYHK010168844.1, from coordinate 76,367 downwards.
TCTTATCAATCAATCAAGGTTTATTCCTTCTATCCTTTTAACTTTTAGATTTCATAGTTTATTTTCTTCTATTTTCACTTTAAACCATTAGAGACCTATTTCCATTGAGTGTTATTCTTATAAGGCTCATCATTATTGGCATCAGAGCTAAGATTTTTTAGGTTTTAGGGTGATAAACACTACGTCAGAAAAAGCAAGTCCTATACACCATTGTCGCAATGTACCCTGGGATGGATCCTCGCGGATCTATGAGTGCGTCCAACTTAAAATATTTTTCTAACTTGGAATGTCTTCTTGATCGAGACTTTTCTTTCATGACGTGATGAGAATGAGAATTTATAGATTCTCAACTTATGACACAATGAGGGGGACCATAAGATGAATTGCTCATCTTATTGGTCTCAGATGGCCATCACAAAATGGCCAACGCTTGGAGTCACCATTGATCATTTTAGGCTAGGCATGATCGGATGCCCATTGAAACCTATGTTTTGAATTACGAAACTCAAAACATTGATCTCATGGTCTACGTAATACAAAGATTCATCTTGTGAGTTTGGGAGTTGGTTACACATGATGAGGTACAAACCCCTTCGTGATGCTCGAAATCGGTACTTTACTAGCTATTCTTATCTCAATTTCAATTCTTTCGATCTTAACTTGTCATTATTTTGATATAACCCTCTTTAATGCATGAACTTATAGAAATACAAATCTAGGTTTTGATGAAAAAGATATAATCTCATGTATCCCTCGACGAGATGGGGAATACAGAGACTTTTAATAAAATGGCCTCTAGATTTTACTTTGAAAATAGAATGTTCCACTTTGGGCACTGGAGAGATACCCACGTGGAACATTACCTTTAATTTTTTTGAAATGTTTTGAAAACATGAATACATATAATCATCACAAAGAAATCATGGTAGTAAGGCAATAAATGAAGTAACATAACATGAATCATTCAATACAATGATAAAGAAAATGGGTGGATGATGGAATTTATCTCGTAATTGGCATCGATTATCTGGGAATAACCGAATCGATAATTTTTTAGATGCATCTGGGTTCCTTGATTAAACGACGTTTGTTTGACATATTCATGGAAATCCAAGAAAGAAAAAAAAAAGATTAATGGTAGTTGAAAGATAGAGTTAGAGTATCCTTTCAGAAATATGGGGTTAGAGTATCCCTATAGATGATAAATAATTTTGACAAAGAACGATTTTTAAATCTTGACAATTTTGAAAAGTAGGGTTGGAGTATCCCTTTAAAAGGTCGGGGTTGGAGTATCTTAGTGGATGACAAATCATTTTGACAAAGGAAGATTTTTCAACCTTGACAATTTTGAAAAGCAAGGTTGAAGTATCCCTATGGATGACAAATCATTTTGAGAAAGAAAGGTTTTTTTTATCTTGACAATTTTGAAAAGTAGGGTTGGAGTATCCCCTTGAAAGGTTAGGATTAGAGCATTCCCAAAAGTGACACGTCAGACACTTTTTAGAAAAATCAAGTTGGAAAAATTAAGTCAAAAAAACTTTGTGATTTAAGAAATGTGTGAGTGTTTCAACAACTTTAGGCAAAAGAAATTATTGTGAATGAGCATGGTAAAGATGTAAAATGTGTTTGTGCCTTGATACAAGCCTATGGGAGGTCAAAGCATGTTCTCGAGTCTGATCAGGGTGATACGGAGACATTCAAATATCTCAAGATGAAATTTGGGAATACAACTCAATTTTGACCATAATTAAAACCAGGGGATAGCATCACGCTATCTTACTTCCCGAATTTATTCTAAATTGGTTTAAAGGCTTTAGAGAGTTAACAAGATACCGTTAGAAAGGTAACACGATGAGGGTCAATCTAAAAATATTCAGATTGATTGTGCTACTGGCAGAGCATATGAAAGACAAGGTGTGTCAAAATTTGAAAAATCACCTTAGACTCATTTGGTATCAAAATATTGTAAGCATTACCTTTCTGAAAAGGGAATTTCATGAATCTTTTAGGAAAAATGTTTGAAAATTTTGAAAAAATCATTTAACGGGCCTGAAGAGCCCAACCAGAATACATGTTCAAATTTAGAGGTTCCAGATAATTTAGATTTGAAAAATCATAACTCTCTCATCCGGAATAATCTGAGGGTGAATAAGATATCATTTTAAAGATAATTCGACATGCTTTAAGAAAGAAATATCAGCAAATTCACAAAAATTGTTTAGGATTTTAAAGTGATTTTTCAATTTGTAACAATCGTGCTGCCAACAGGGGACAAAGCAAAGCAGGGGATATCTCTCATTTTTTAATGTCTATGGGTCCAAACTAGAGTCGTTGACATTCGAACGTCTATGACTAAAGGGAAAGAGTGGCATGAGCATCATGAACTCATTTGCATAGCCTTGGAGTAGTGTGGGATAATGAAATAGCCCATTGATCATACCACTCGAGGTTTTGACTAAAAAACAAGGCACAAACATTTCAGCAATGAATGCAAGGCCATTTTTGTTGGAAAACCAGGATATTTAAACTCGTTTAATAAGATTCCAAATCTAGAAAAACTTAATTTTTCCCAAGATTTTTTTTGCTAACTTTAAGGAAATGCTAAGTCCATGCTAGTCCTCATTGGTTGAGGTTAACATGCTTGGCTTGGGGGATTTTGAAAATTAGTTTTTGATAGCCATCAAACATGCATTTTGAGAAGGGGAAGAAAACAAACATACAAGGGGATGGCACATAACATGAATGGGGATGCTAGCTTTACCAATGGTTTAGATAAAGAAAGTGTTATGCATTATGACAACAAAATGTTATGGATGCAAAAAATGGCAATGATTCATGCAAGTTAATGTATAAATGTGCTTGAAATGTGTTAGGCTAATGATTCATACATCGATTAAGGATAATAAGATGCATGGATATGACATAAAATGCATGAGCAAGATCTATCAAAATAATAAGGATGAAATAAGGCATTTTGCACATCAAAGGGGCATTAAGGCATCCAAATCCTAAACTACCACAACCAAAAGCCACAATAATGCATGATAATCCTAAGAGGGTGATGGAAACATGGAGAGCTCACTAAAATGATGAAGATGCTGAAAAATAGAAAATGAAAGTAATAAAGTGAGAAGTTATACAGAACTTTACTTTTTAGCCAAATAATTGGAGCAATAGAGATGGGTTGAATTTTTTTTTTTTCCTTGTTGTTAATAAGCAAGAAAAAGAGAGAAATAATGAGGTTTTGGTTTTGGTATGGATGGAGGTGACTTTCAGAATGTGTAGTGAGTGGAGAGCTATGGGATTTCATTTTCTTGGTGTGGGAATGTGCTTTAGAAGTTGAAAATGAGCTGGAATCTAACCTTCTTTCAGTTGAGATAGAAGTGGTCCATTTATACCAACATTTTGGCACCAATTTGGAGTGTTTTTTTGGTTATTTCTCAAAGGTGACAAAGTGATGTCAGCATGATGGCTATAGGGTGGCTGTAGGGAGCAACTTGCTGCCAATGTGATATGCATAGGGTTGCTGGTTTAAATGCTGAAATGATTTTCCAGCAAATAGGGTGACTGATGGTGATATTGGTCAACAATTAGGGAGGAGTAGGGTGATCATATAACATTGACCCTTTTTATCTAATTTAGACTTCAAAAAAAATGTTTTAATTAATTTAAAACTCTAAATTCATAATCTGATATATGTTTTAATCTTTCTTGATGCAAAAAAATGAGTTAAAATCGAGTTTTAGATCAATGGTGGATGAGTCAAAAATGCTCGGACTGTGAAAATGGCCTGCATATATCGATACATTGCATAATGTATCGATACATTTGGTCCAAAAACCTTGATGGTATTGATACAATGAACATTTTATCGATACAATGATCATTGTATTGATACACGTTGATATGTATCGATACATTTCTTTACAGAATGCATGTTTTGGTCTTGGCATGGCCTAGTATCGATACATGAGGTCCTATATCAATACAGAGGCTCATGTATCGATACATCTACATGTTGTATCTATAAAATTGTGGACATTTCAAATTTTTGGATCATTGGAGCATCGTATCGATACATGAGAACCATGTATATATATATTCAAGTAAAATTGCGAATTTTCTCATATCTTTTATCCCTGGACGCCTTGAACTATGTCATTTGATGCCATATCTTTGCATTTAACTTTGGTATGATTATCACCCCCTCTCACTTCCATGCTTCAGATTGCTAAAAATTAGCCTGGACAAAATAAGGTATCTACAACCATCAAACCTAAGATTGTAGTAAGGAATCAGTTTTGAACAAGCTTGTCTCACAGCCCTTGTACGTAATAACAAAGAGCTTTGTACATGTATGGATCAACTTATACATATGGTGGATAGATTGGCCATGAATCAGCCATAATGCAATCAGCTGCAATGATGACAAGTTAATCATGATGACGGTGATGACTAATGATGATCCGAGCATAAAAGATGAACATGAAGAAGCACCAAGGCAATGCTGGCAACCACGAACCTTTGATAATATCAAGGTAAAGATTCCACATTTTTGTGGAACAAGCTCTCCTGAATAGTATTTGGAGTGCATACAATATGTTGAGAAAGTTTTTGAGTGTCAAAATACACAAAGGCTAAAAAGGTAAAACTCACAACTTTAGAGTTTACTGATTATGCTAACTATATGGGAAAATTTGAAGGCACAAAGAAGGTGCGAAAAAGAAAATCCAATCTTAACATGGAGGCTTGTGAAGAGGCTTATGAAAAAAAGTCTGTACCTTAATACTATAAGCAAGAGTTTTCCTCAAGTTGCAAACTTTGCAATAAGGAGCTTATTGTGTTGAGGATTATATGAAAGAGTTTGAGATGTTAATGATACGGTGTAATCTGTAAGAGACTCAAGAATAAACTACTACAAAATTTATTAATGGGTTGCATAAAAAGGTTGTAGATTTGGTGAAGTTATAACCATATGCTATATTGGGTGATGTGATTACATTGGCTATGCAAATTAAAAAGTAATGAAAGAGAGGCTCATCTAGGGTAAGTAAACTTTACACTTTGTCTTTTTCTTCATCTTATATCTCAAAAATGGTCACAAAACTTAAAGAAAAAAAAATTTACTAAAGTGACCATGATTGAAAAAGGGAAAAGGAAAGTTAAAAATTCCCAACCTTTAATAAAAAGTCATGACATCAAGTGTTTTAAGTGCCTCAGGCTTGTACATATAGCTTCTTAACATATTAACAAGAAGGTAATGATCATTCATGAATCAATTGAAGAATTATTAGTGAAATAAATTGATCCAAAAGTAAAAATGGAAAAAGAGCAAGTCGCACCTCTTTAAGAAGGATAATTGTTTATTATTCACCGCAATTTTGCCATACAATCAAAGAAAAAAAAAGAATAATAAGAGAATATCTTTCACACCCATTGTAACATTAATGGCAAGATATGTGCTTTAATCATTAATGAAAGGAGTTGCACTAATGTAGTAATAAATTAACTTCACTACTACTAAGCATCCACGTCCTTATCATTTGTAATGGCTAAACAACGAGGGAGACTTGAAGGTTACTAAACAAGTGAAGGTGCCATTTACCATAGGAAGGTACAAGGATGAAGTAACGTGTGATGTGGTACAACTGAATGTTAGCCATGTGCTTCTTGGGAAACCTCAGTAGTTTGATCGAGAAGTTATGGATCGTGGGTGTGCAAACACCTATTCTGTTTCTAAGGAACGTAAACGTATGCTATTAACACCTCTCAGTTCTTCCTAGGTAATGAAAAACCCGTTGGTAATCAGCAAAGTAATGAAGGAAAGCTTATTTGCTAACAAAAGAGAGGTAAAACATGCTTTAATATCCATTAATACTGTTTACTTATTGATAGTAAATGAGATTTTAAGGGAAGATAGAGCTAGCCATCTAAAATTGGATAAGATATTGAAGGAATGCTTAGATGTTTTCTCAAAAAAACTTTCAAAGGAGTACCACCAATTCATGGAATAAAGCATCAGATTGATCTCATACTTGGTTCAACTTTGCTGAATAGACTAACATATCAATTTAACCTGGAAGAAGCTAAGAAGCTCCAACAACAAGTAATAGAGTTGATGGAAAAGGGCTTTGTTAAAGAGTTCATGAGTCCATGTGTAGTACCAGTTCTTTTTGTGCGCAAGAAGGATAGATTGATACTCACGTGTATAGATAGCTGAGCTATTAACAAGATTACAGTCAAATACCATTATCCTATTCCATAGCTTGATGACATGTTGGATGAGTTGCAAGGCTCCTTTACTTTTCAAAGATTGATCGCAAGAATGGATACCACCAAATTTAAATAAAATAAGGTGATGAATGGAAAATAGCCTTCAAGACAAGTTTAGGTTATATGAATGGACAGTCATGCCTTTTGGCTTGTCTAATGCTCCTAGTACATTCACACGACTAATGAATCATGTTTTATGAAAATTCATTGGTCATTTTATTGTTTATTTTAATGACATACTTGTCTATAGTAGGAGCTTTGATGAACATATAGAACATCTTACAAAAGGTGTTTGAAGTACTTAAAAAATAGAAGCTATTTGCCAACCTCAAGAAATGCATCTTTTATAAGGATCATCTACTTTTTCTTGGCTATGTTGTTTCCCAAAATTAAGTAGAGGTTGATGAAGAAAAGGTTAAAGCTATGAACGAGTGGCCAATTCCCACTAATGTTGCTAAAGTTTAAATTTTTCATGGTTTGGCATCCTTCTTTAGATGTTCTGTGGAAAATTTCAGCACCATTATAACTCTTGTGACTGAGTGCATGAAGAAAGAAGCAGAGTTTAAGTGGACTGAAGCAGCATAGCAAAGTTTTGACTTGATTAAGGAGAAGTAAAGTTCAGCTCCCATACTAGTATTACTTGATTTCTCTAAGACCTTTAAAGTGAAGTGTGATGCATCAAGAATTATGATTGGAGCTATTCTTAAGCAAAGTGGGCATCCTATTGCTTATTTCAGTAAAAAGTTGAGTGGTTCTTGTCTTAACTACTTAACCTATGATAAAGAGTTTTATTCAATGATTCAGGCATTGGAAACCTGGCAACATTACTTATTACCCAAAAAGTTCATAATTCATACAGATCATTAGTCATTAAAACATTTAAAGGGATAAAGCAAGCTGAATAGAGACATGCCAAGTGGATGGAGTTCTTAGAGATGTTTCACTATGTAATTAAGTACAAGAAACAGAATGACAACATTGTAGTTGATGCACTTTCGTGAAGGTATGCATTAATCTCTATGCTTAATACGAGATTAATTAGGTTTGATTCAATGATAAAGTTGTATAAAGAGAACCCATACTTCGCAAAGATCTATGAAAAGTGTATGAAAGGAGCAGAAGAGGGTTTTTTTTTGCCATAAAGGATTTCTCTTTATGTCTGGCCAATTATGCATTCCTTTTTATTCAATTTGAGAGCTTTTGGTGCATGAAGCTCATAATAGAGGTCCTACTTAACACTTTGGTGAAAAGAAGACATTAGAACCATTAACAACACACTTCTATTGGCCAACAATGAATTGAAAAGTTCATAAAATTGCAGAAAGATGTGTCACATGCAAAAAGGTAAAGAGCAAAGAGATTACACAAGGGTTATACATGCCTTTGTTCATACCTAAACATACTTGGGAACATGTAAGCATGGATTTTGTTTTAGGTTTACCTAAGACATCATGGGAAAAGGATTCGATAATGGTTGTAGTGGATCGCTTTTTGAAGATGTCATACTTCATTCCATGCCATAGAACTGACGATGCTACCCATGTAGCTGATTTATTCTTTAAGGAAATAGTTTGACTATATGGAATTCTTAAGAGCATTATTTCTAATTGTGATTCTAAGTTTTTAAGCTATATGTGGAAGATATTGTGGAAGAAGCTTGGAACCAAGTTATTATTTAGCATAGCTTGTCATCCACAAACTGAGGTAATGAATAAAACATTTTTAGCTTTGCTTAAGATAGGGGTGAACAAAATCCTAAAGAATTGGGATGAGTGTTTGGCATATGTAAAGTTTGCTTAGAAACATAGTGTACATAGCACTACAAGCATTCTCCTTTTGAGGTGGTCTATGTTTTAAACCCAACTACACCTCTTGATTTAGCACCAATACCAACTAGTGAAAGAAGTCATGTAGATGGAGCTAGTGAGGCTCAAATATTGAAGAATATGCACAAGGAAGTTAAAGAACAGATCAAGAAGAAAAACAAAGCTTATGAAAGATCGGCAAACAAAAAGAGAAAACAAGTTCTATTCAAACTAGAAGATCTTATATGGATTTATCTTCGTAAGGAGAGGTTCCCTAATTAAAGGAACTCTAAGCTGACGCTGCAGGCTGATGGTCTTTTTAGGGTCTTTGAGAAGGTAAATGATAACACTTACAAGATTGACGCACCGAAAGAATACAATATGAGTATTACGTTAAATATTCAAGATCTTACACGTTATTTGGAAGACACCTTGGATAATGGAGATGATATGGATTTGAGGTCAAATCCTTTTTAACAAGAGGAAAATTATTTGCCATATCATGGTTGGTCTATGTTAACAGGCCCCAAGGAGGAAGCGTTTGAGTATACAGGTCCAATCACACCATCAAGGGCTAAAAGAGTCAACTTGAAGTATTATGTGCTTGGTAAAAAAGATCCCTAAAGATTCTAGGAGTCTTCTTAAGCAAAAAAGTCAGTAGCATGCAAATTAGGATAATTTTTAGTGCGCAAATTATTATTTAATTCCCAAGGCTTTATGTTTTTTTAGGTAGGTTTTAATTCCTTAGCTTGCAAGGAAATTAATTCCATTGACTATTTTACTTTCATTATCAGCAAGCAATACCTTAATTAATTATATAGGATTCAATTTTGATTCTTGTAAAGGCCTTTAGCCAAATCCTCTACTATAAATAGGGGACCTTATGCTTGTTTATGGGAGATTCAGAGTTGATTAATAAAGCAGCTAATTATTTTTAGTTCTTTTCTCTTATCCAAGTCCACTTGGTGGTGTATTTGTGAGACTTATCTTTTAGGTTTCTCATCCCTAAAAGTGGCATCCAACCCTTGTATTGATTGTGGCAAGGATTCTTATCAATCAATTAAGGTTTATTCCTTTCATCCTTTAAACTTTCAGATTTTAGATTTTATTTTCTTTTATTTTCATTTTGAACCATTAAAGACCATTTTCCATTGTGTTTTATTCTTATGCGGCTCATCATATAGTCTCTTAGGCTTCTCGATCATTTCCCTCCATCCTTTGTAAGCGTACTAAGAATTTGCCTTCCATGGTCAATGATGTTTGATTTTCCTGACACTCTTGATTTAAAAGAAAGAAATATATTCATTTAGAGTACTCATAAATTTGAGTGAAGCTTTATTTTACCCCTAGCCTTATGAAGTGCACATCATGAATACATGTATGAATGCACATATGCTAATAAGTACAATAATGAAATTAATGTGATGTTAAAGAAAAATGCATGTGAACAAATGTGTACAAAGGGCCTATTATCAAATATACTATCCCAAGATAAAATCAAGGTATTATGGTACCTTAAGGAAAAATGATTAATATTATTATAGAAGACACAATATTTGTTCATCATTGCATTATATATTTATTATGGTCCAATAATATACAAAGAGGAGAAATAATATTAATAAAAAATAAGAATTAGATTAGCCTAGATAAAAGAAATAACATGAAGATAGATAAAGTTTGCCCTAAGTAAATTTATTAAAGCATTATGACACCTATCAAGGCAAATGAAATAGCCTTGTTTGCTGGCAATGATATTCGAACATCATTGTCTAACCTACACGAACCATGTAGTTAAGGCCGCACATATAACTTGTAAGATGAAAGAAGTAATCACATTACTAGTTATGATATTTGGTCATCATCATTTTATATCCGAGTTAAAATAATGACGGTGCATTCAAAGGTGCAACAAAGGTCTTACCATAAATGATGATGTTCAATTATCATCACATGAGTTACATGCTCAGGACGTAAAATAAAAAGAAAAGGGTAGGAAGTCTTCCCCTATGCATACCTAATTTGGTACCCTTTAAAACTAGGTATTGCTCTAAGTAGGTGAGTCCCTTATAGTTCGTTACTTGAAGTTTAGGCTGACATTTAAATAGTTTCTCGAATTGCTCCCTAAGTCTAACAAAAATTGACAAGGTATTGTAATCCTTGCCCATCATAGGATTATGTTGGAAAAGGTTCAAATCAAGTAGGAGGATCTTCTATGCCTATAATGAGGTTAATACGTCAGGCATGCATAGGAATTTACACTGGGTAGGCTTTTCGCTAGTCCAGATAGAAGCTAACACCTTAGAAGGCAGAGCTACTTCGCCTCTTCCTAAAATATTAGTTACCTATGCCCTTTTTATATATCTGAAGGAGAATCTAATACATATGTATATGCATAGTGTGTGCGGGAGACCAACCTACCTTTTATGACTCAACTCTTACAAAAATAATAAAACCACTATCCTAAATGCCCTATAAAAATAACACTACAAAAGAAGCAAAAGGGTTAGTAAAAAATATGAACAATATATACCAAAATTTCCACATAAACAAAATATATAATAAGTTTTTTAAAAGTACTAGGAATTATGGTTGAATACTGGTTGAAACCAAATTAATCAAAATTTAGTTAACACAGTTAATTTTAGGCCTGACTCTCTAACCTGTCCGTAGTGGAGTCATTAAGTTATCACAACATGGCCCGAATACAAATCCTGACTAGCCTGACTTAAAATGACAAGTATACCCCTTGTTCCAATATATATCTTTTTTAATTTTACGGGCCATACCAGTATTATTATCATCTTTTTTGTGTCTAAATAGTCGACTTAACTCTAAATAGTCGTTATGAAATAAACATTTTTCTAGAGTTGCCATTGATCTATTTTGGCATAGTAAGATTGGTCACTTATCGAAGTTCATATTGCAAAGGTTACGAAACCCATAAAAACAATCTTCAAGATTCTAATAGTACCAGAGATCGGATGAAAGGTCTAGGAGTCAGTTACAATAACAAATAAGGATCAAACTTCTAGCAATGCTCAGCAATCGATACTTATTAATCATGTATTAACATAAATTTGATTTTTATTCAATTTCAATATTTGATATTAATTATAATTCACATATTTTACAATAAAAATTTTATGAAACAAATTTATTATTTTGAACAAGAAAGTCGTGTTTTTAATATTTTTGAAAATCAAAATATCTTTCACACTCTTTCAGAAGACCAGAAGAATGTGAAATTTTTTTATCATTTTCTTTCTTACCTCGTTGGAGAGCCAGTGGAATACAAAAGGTTTTATGAAATCAAAATATCCTTTATACCTTGCTAGAAAGCTGGAGGAGTGCAAAAGGTTTTATTTCATGAAAATTAAAAAATCTTAATTTTCATTTTTTTAAATGGATATCTTGCTATTAAAATAATCCGTAGAAACTTTCTGAATGCTGAGAGAAATGCTACGCACTATTTTAACATCACAGACATTGCCTTAATTTTTTTAAAAAAAATTTAATTTTTATTAATTATAAAAAAAATTGCCTTAAAATTTGGTTTAGACATAATGTACTAAACTTGACTTTAGGGATTTGAATATGGTTGATTTGACCAACATGTCTCTTAAAGTACACCTTTAATGTAAAAGCAACCCATAACCCTAAAGAACTCGGTTTTAAAACCTCATATACAAATGAACCTATTGCCACTATATGCCTTTAGCATATAAGTATCTTAGTGATCATATAGGACTTGGTTTTAACGTAAATTACTAAAATGTTCTTAAGATATACCTTTAATGTAAAAGTATCTTGGTAAGCCTAAAGGACCCAACAACTCTATAAAAAGATAAACCAATCCCTATTATGCACCTTCAACATATAGTTATCCCAGTGATCATAAAGGATTTGGTTCTAAGGAAAATTACTAAAATACCTCTAGGATGTACTTTCAACCTATAAGCATCCTGCACCTTAGAGGACATAATAGTGGTAGAAATGATAATTAGACCCTTTATGGGTAACTTGGAAATAAAAAATGGCGTAAAATGCGAACAATGCTAATAGATCCTTAAATTTCTTAAAATTGCATTTTGTACCCCTAAAAAAACTAGAGCAATATGAAAAGTTCTAATAATTTTTGCAACCCTTCAGAAGACTAGAAGAATGCTAGAGATATTCTTAAAATGTCAAAAATATTTTATTAACTCTAAAATGCAAGGTTTTTCTAAATGATCCCTAGACTTTGTAAACTTTGCAATTTAGTCCCTACACATAAACACATAATTAAATACAAAATTCATCACAAAGATATGAAAATTATGTAAAAAATCATAAGAAACATTTAGCCAACTACTTACGGCCTTAGAGTAATTTCTTTGAGTATTGCAAATTAGTCCTTAAATTTTTAAATTTTGCAAAATAGTCGTTAAAATAGCATAAACACATCAAAATCAACATGGCAAGCACCTTAAAAATCACATGAAAGGCTCGACTAAACACCCTTTGCGTTAGAGCAAAAATTTTTCAATTTTGAAACAAAGTCCTTAAACTTTTTGAAATTACAAAAACACCTCAAAATGGTTTAAAATATGTAAAACATGTTTAAATGCACAAGAAGATACCTTTAAAGATCTACAAATGGTTCAACCAAACTTGGATGGCAATATAAAAAGTTTTGCAAATTTTGAAATTTAGTCTCTAAGGTTTCCATATTTCCAAAATAAGCTAAAAAATCAAGAAACAACATAATAAGTCCATACATGTTCAGCCAACATTATATTTTTGCAAAAAAAAAAAATGATTTTTTTCATCACTTATTTTCATGAATATTAATATACATGTTAAAATTTTTACCAAACATAAATAAACAATAAACATAATAAATAATGAATAAATCAATATAAGTCAACATGAAAATATTTAGAAGAATAACATAAACATATATATATATATATGAAAATAGCAATATATGTACCAATAAACACAAATAATCTCAATGAACATGAAATTGTTCCTAGCAAAATTCAAATTTAACAACGAAATCAAGAAACTTTGATTATAGCCATCATACATGGCCTTTCAACACGGATTAAAATCCATGAGCACAAGCGTGATTTTGGCTGATTACAAGGAAGAAAAATGAATAAAAGTAACAAAAATTAAAGATATTCTATAAGAATTTTCCTTAACATGCTTGAAAACCAAAGAAAATTTAGTTTTTTTTTTTTTGTATTTTTTCCTAAAATCTAAGGACCCTAAAATGTAAAAATCATCCCTTATTTATAGGGGATAGAAGTCAACCAAGGGCTAAAGAAAAAGCACTTGGTTGAATTCTAGAGGTTTCTAGGATATGTTTATTTATTATTTATTTTTATTTAAATTAATTATAGTTGTCATTTTATGAATTGCATTCTGCATGACATCATCAAACTCTAAAAATATGAATGAAAGAATTTAATTTAAATAAAAAATTACTAAGACTAAATTGTAACAAATAAGAATTATGTATTCAAAGAATTAAATTTCAAATATCAAATTTAATTACAATTTTAATAAAAATAACCTTTTTGGGCCTGTTAGAAAATAAGAATGGGCTTATTGGGCTTTTCTAAAAACTAATGGGTTTTTCGGGCCCATTAGAAAATTTTACTAATTTTAAAGGCCATAAAATGGAAAAAAATAAATTGACATATTAAAAATAAAATTAATAAAATTTTCACATAAAATTTCAAAAAGGTATTTTTGAAAAATTTTATGTGCAAGAAAAAGACTATTAAAAATTCTAAACTCATAAAATTTTACAAGCAAAAACTCTTTCAGAAGAAAATTATCATTTGAAAAAAATGCAAAACTCATAAAAAAAAGTTAAATTTTCAAAAATTGATTCAATATAAATTTAAAAAAATATAGGAAGAACTTTAAAAATTATAAAATCAAAAAATCCCTTGAAAAAATTTACGAAGCAAAAAACTCCGTATTTTGAAAATAGGAAAATTTCTAAAATATGTTTAAATTTTATAAAAATGGATTCTATCCAGCACATTAATCAAAATATTTATTTATAAAAATAATAAGTATGAAAACTTGAAATTTGGGACAAATTTTACCAAGAAAAATTTTACAAGTATGACACTCGCGATATTATGAAAAATTCAAATTTAAGACACAAAATTGACAACTTGATACCTTGTGATAAAAAATTCCAACACAAATTTTTCTTTGAATATTTATGATTTTTTGAAATGAGTATCTACATAAATATTACATGGGTATCAGTAAAAATATACGATAGTTAACTTCTCAAATTTTATGAATAATTCTTAAAAATTCCTAAAAATGGGAAATTTGACCCTGATAACATTTGCAAAAACAAATTATAAAATTCCAAAAAAGTAAATTTAAAAAATAATTTTTACCTTGATATTTGTTTTTTTATTCGAAATTTGTTCTCCACGACCCATTAAATGGCACTAATTTTGTCACATGCACCCACAAACATTTAGAAATGACTAAAAAGGGCTTGAAAGCATCCAGTCCACCTTGATATGCCAACCCTTATTGGGCGACCACTAAATTCTTGATCTTGAATAGTTTTGGACTGTCAGGGAAGAGACTTGGAAAAAATTAGGTGTCAACATTTATTCAAATTGGACCTAAATAACCATTACTTGTATTAGACGTATAATCCTAGTCTTAATTTAATTTTTACTAATAACCCTTATGTATATGACCTATTAGGCTGCCATCATATTGGCAATAAATATAAAAAGACTAAGAAAGAATATTTTATATTTGTAGACTAAGATTGGCATCTAGCAATGCATCATGGCCTTCTAACATAGAAAGAGTGTCAATATGGTTTTGACAAGCCCTTTAGTGCTCAGTATCTCAATGTAATAAAATCCTTTCATCATATATCTTGAAATTAGCAAGAGTATGGTTCAATGTCTACTTTCAACTCATTCCATATTAGTATGCAACCCTTATGTGTTAACTCTATCGTCAATATTGCCTTGGCCAAAGATTTTGAGTTAACACAGGCCAAGTACATGTGAGATATGTCCCTTCATACCACTTAAGGTGATGAATCCTCTTTGGACCACTCATTCACCTACCAATTACTGTCAATTAAATAAAAATAAATTTTATAACAATTTATTAAATTACACAACAGAATAATTAATTAAAAGACATGCTGAATTCCCTAAAGAATCAACTTATGGGTTTTAGCTGATCTAAAAATTTCAAGAACTTGAAAACAAAGATCATACCTTAATCTGAGATTGTCAAGATCACCGTTATATTTGAAATTCGCTTGTTCTTACGCACTTAGCTCGTTCTTATAAACCAAAGTTGTTCAATTGTTTGGCCTCTAATGTTGATCCACAAGGCAACCTAGGAAACCTTCACAATATAGGAACTGAGCTTTAACTGAAAGCCCTACTAACGGCATAGGTTTCTTAAACCTTTCTTGATTGATATCTTTGCTGTGTTCAAAATCAAAAGAGAAAATGATTTTTCATTCCTTACGTTATTGACATGCACCAAGAATTATCAAAAGTGAGATTCTCCTAAGAATGGCTAAAGCATTACGCTATATAGTTAGATTTAAGGCAACTAATAGTTTTTTAAGTTTATTTCCAATTATGCCCCAAGATTAATTGAACTATTCAATTTAGTCCCTAAGAGATCAATATCCCTATGATTTAATCTAATCCCATTTTAATTCCATAAAATCACCTTTATGTACGTAAATAATTAGGCCATTAGCATGTTCACAATAAATAAAATTAATTTAGTTCAGAATATTTTGGATTTATAGACCAAGAGCAACATCTAGTAATGTATCATAGCCACCGAAATGTTAGGAGCGTCAATATAGTTTAACAAGGATTTTAGTGTATAATACAATAGTGTAATTCAATCCTTTCATCTTATATCTCAAAAAAGATAAGAGCATGGTGCAGTGTCTACTCTTAGCCTATTCATATTAGTCCTACAGCCCCTATGTGTTAACTTCATAATCAATATTACCTTTGCCAAGGTCTTTTGAGTTAATATGAGCCAAGAACAATCAAGATATATCTTTTCATACCACTTAAAGTGATGAACCCTCTTTGATCCACTTATTTACCTTTAGTATGCTTTATAACATACCTAAAACCACCATACCTTTGGCATCAATCAAAGTGGAGTCAATGGCAATGATTTTTAAGTATGATAATTAACATACAAGGTGGCTTGATGTCATAAGTTACTGACAAATAAGAGTATTTCCATAGACACTTTAATGAAATACCAAATAGAGCTCTCATAGTGGCTTATGTTCAGTAAATGTGTTACCATAACAAACATCCATATGTTATCCTTAAGTATCACTATATTTTAACTCAAGAAAATAGTTGCATGCATTATATGCATGAAAGCTTAACATATGCCATCATTTGTGCATTGTCAATTCCCTGTTTTAATAATAAAATGACCAAGAATGATTTTAGAAACATGGCTTTGATGTATAAGGATTTTACAAGTAAACTCTTTACAGTTCCTTTACAAGGCCAATGTGCTTCATGGGCTTTATCTTCATAAGTCATAAATAATAATTTAATCAAACTTATGGTTAAAGAAATACCTAATCACATTAATTTAATATAATGTATTTCACATGAAATGTCTAAAAGCTAGTGCATTACAAGCAAATTTGATTGGCTTGTAGGGCTTCCACTAATAATCTTCCAATAGCAATAAGCCAATCGCCCATATGTTTAAGCCTTATACCCTCCATATGGCATCATAATTTTGTTGGGGTAGAAATTCAGTGAAAAGATTAGTAAAGTTGTCTTCTGTGGGTACTTGTTCCATAATAACATAACGTCTTTCAATAATGTTCTAATAAGATGATATCTTCCTAATACATGTTTGAATTTGTGATGAGACTTTGGTTCTTTAGCTTGCATTATGGCTCTATTGTTATCACAATAGAATGGTACCAAATCAACAATGCTAGGAATCATACTAGGTTTTGTACTAAAATTTTGCATCTAAATGACCTTGCTATAGCCTTACACATATAGATGTATTTAGCTTTAATTGTCAAGTTTGCAGTTGTAGCCTATTTGGAACTTTTCTAATTAATTGTAGCACCATTAAGGGTAAAAACATAACTGCTTTGTGAATTGTTATCATCACAATTGGACTAGAAGCCAGCATTAGTATAACCCCTAACAAAGAGTTTAGCCTCTCTATAAACCGGAAAGGTGTCCTTTGTCCTTTGTAAGTATTTAAAGATATTCTTTATAGTAGTTTGTAACCCATAGTAGGATTGCTTTAGTATCTGCTTGTGACACTTAAAGCGTATGATACATTTGGTCTTATACATAACATGGCATACATGATAGATCCCACAGCCAAAGCATATGTAATCATATCTATTTGTGTCCCTTCATCCAATATTTTAGGACATATCTCTTTTCAAGTAATGTACACTGTGTACCATCAGTGAGTTTCCTCTTTTAGAGTTTTCCATGCTAAATCTCTTTAGCACCTTGTCTATGTAGAAGGACTGGCTTAAGCCAATCAGTCATTTTGATCTATCTCTATAGATCTTAATTTCCAGAATGTATGATGCTTTTCTCAAGTCTTTCATTGAGAATCATTTGGACAACCATTCCTTAGTGGCCTGCAGCATGTTATATTGTTTCGTATAAGCAATATGTCATTAACATAAAGCACTAAGAAAATGATAGCCTATCTATTTACCTTCTTATAAACACAAGAATCATCAAAATTCATTTTAAAGCCAAATTCTTTAATTGCTTTATCAAATATGATGTTCCAAGTCTACGATGCTTACTTTAATCCATAAATTGATCTACATACATTCTTGATTTGGATTTAACTTAGATATAAATCCATCAGGTTGTGTCATATATGCCTTCTCTTTAAATTCTAATTAAGAAGTGCAATTTTTACATCTACTTGCCATATCTCATGATTAAAGTAGTAGCAATAACAAGCATAATCTGAATGGAGTTTACCATTACTACTAGTGAAAAAGTTTTTTCATAATCAATGCCTTTAACTTGATTATAATTTTTTGCCATTAGTTTGGCCTTATATGTTTGCATATTGCCATCCGCATCAGTTTTTCTCTTAAAACCCTATTTACACCCAATGGGTTTAATCTTTTTGAGTGGGTCAACAAAAATCCATACTTGGTTAACCTCTATGGCACCCTATGGGTTTCATCTTTTCGAGTGGGTCAGCAAAAGTCATTTTGATCCATGAGAAATCCATATTTCTCTAGAGCTTACCTTATCTTAATAGATTAGTGGAGTATTTATGCTTTTAGAGTTTTAGATTGAGCACTGAATGCCTCAACTACAGGCTCAGGTTCCAATGGAATGCTTATTTGTGGTTTTTGAACTTCTTCAACATTAATTTTACTCCTACTAGACCTTTTAAGAAAAAAACTCTTTTCTAAAAAAAATGCCCATGTTTTGAGACAAACAAATTTTGCTCATTGGTATTGTAAAAATAATATCCAATATACCTCACAAACTTACGTTTTTTAGGCCTTGCACGCCTTACATAAGCCATACATCCCAAAATCCTAGTATAAGACAAGTTTGGCCATTTACCTTTCCATATCTTATATGGTATCTTATCAACCAATTTGGTTGGAACACTATTCAAAAGGTATGTTGCAGTTTCTATGACATACACCCAAAAGGATATTGAAAGGTTAACCTTCTACATCATGGATTAAACCATGTCTAATAAGTTTTTATTCTTCTAGACACTCTACTAAGTTGCAGAGTTACAAGTGGAGTCAGTATACCATTTTTTATTATATAACTTAAAAATTCTTAACTCAAATATTCTCTTTCTCAATAGGATCTTTATGGTTTAGGCAGTTTAGGTGTGCCATGTTGATAAAAAAGGTCAAAAATTCAAAAATATTAACAATTGTGATTAAGGACTATTGATGTTAACCAAAAATGTTAGAGTTTTGGCAGTTGACACCATGGCATCAAAAGTCGATGTGAAAATGGCCCAAGGTCTGGGCTTTTATAAATCAATTAGGAAGACGAAATGGATGCTTCTTCACTCGAATTCCTTGAAATCTTATCATAACACTCTTTTGGTTACCAGATGCAACCATGTGACAAGTGCCAAATTTGGCTAGCAACCCTTAGTCTTCAAAAGGTTGTTTGGAAAGCCTTGTGGGTAAGTATTGCTCCTAATTAAGAGATGTAGACAAATCATTTTGTCTAGGCTAACTTTTGGGATCCTAGGACTTAATTAAAAAATGATAAAATTAGAAAATAAAAAAAATAAATAGGGGATGACTATCGAGTGCCATGTCATCAAGCATTATTAGACAACACGGCACTAGTAGAAAAAATTTTTGGGTAAGGTTAGAAATGCCTATAGGTCATATTAAAGAAAAATATAGAAATCAGGCATCACAGGTCATTATTTAAGGTGTCATTGAGCTATTCAGATGAGTACACATGTTAATTTCCCGCTATTTGTGACCAAAGTGAAGTATTCAAGGAGCCTAAGGTACGTGCAGTTATATTAGTGCATAAGTATTGATACGAGGCCTTTACATCACCAAATTTTTAAATTTTCATATGTAGTATCAATAGAAGAGGATTTGGTATCGATATTTAAGCTATGGTATCAATACCTCTCATGTTTGTATATATACAGACCTTGGTAATGGCTAAAGTTGTGATTTTTGGTAGAATATATCAATACATAAGTATAAGTATTGATACAAATCCATAGAGTATTAATATAGGCCTTTAAGTCTTAAGACTAGAAATAATTTTTTGCTCTTCATATGGATACACACCTTATTGTATCGATACTCATGTGTAAAAGTTGCCCTATGTATCGATACAAAATATTTTATATTAATACATTAAGGAATTTTTGCCTAGCCCGAGCCACTTTTGAGCCTTCAAAAATCATCATAATTCATATTAGTCCTTAGTTATGGGCTCATGATTGGGTTTAAACAAATTTTTAAAGCTCAAATAGCCAATGACAAGGGTATTTGGTTGTAAGTGGGCATGCAAGGCATATATTTGGCTACAGGCTACTGCAACCTTTTTGCCCAATTACTCTGTATAACAGAATCAATGGGAAGAAGGCCAGCTTAGCACAGTAGCTGGAGATGTCCCTTATTACTTGAATGAAACATAAAAAAATACCCTTGTTTTGTCTCCCAAAAGCATTGGCTGACCCTTATATTTAAGAAGAAAAAGTTGGCTCAACAAAGGGGATACATAGACTATTCTAGCGACCTCAAAAAAATCTTCTAGCAATCTCCAACCCCAAAACTCTCCCAAAATAATTTTTTATTAACCTCTATACTTCATTCTTGTACCTCCTAAAAACTAAAACTAGAAAACCTCTAAAAAATCAACCTTTCACCCATTTCCATTCTTAAAACACCTCACCATGAACAATATTACCAAAAAGATTCTTCCTTTCATCCTTTCCTTTCTAAATAATAGCAAAAAAAGGAAAGGAACTGAGCTTAAAGTCACTGTTTCAAGTAGAGAGGAAAGTTCAAGCTTTTCTTGGCATATTTTCTCTACCTTGCTCCATAAATTTATTGTTTTTATCGTCGATATTATTTCAATGAACTATTTATATTGCCATGACCATCTTAGGACTCTCATGCATTATTATTGCTTTGGTTTTGGTAGTCTTAGGATCTTGATGTTCTTTTGAGGCCTTAATGTTGCCTGGTAGGCCAAACTTCTACTGTTTCATTCTATCATCAAAACAATCCCTTATTCGTGCCTTTTCTATCATATTTCATCTATTTTCACATGCTTGAATGTTCTTACTAACATGCATTGAGTATGTTCATGCATTTTCTAGTATTTTAAGAACTTTCATGGAAAAAATCCTATCTTGAAAAATTTAGCATGATTTTTTTCACTTAAATATGTTTATATCATTTTGATACATCTTATTTGCCATCTCCTTGCATTTTTGTTACCTTTTCTATGTCAAAATGTCATCTTTATGTGTTTGCATATGTAATACTTATTTATCTTTGTGTATGATGTATCTTATTCATGATTTATTTGTTAAAATGCATGCTTGTTTGTTATAAAAAAATATGATTCTTCAAAAAAATCCTAAGTTAAGCCCATGCTACCCTGAAATAATGGGGACTAGCATAGATTTAATATTTTTATGAAATTAGTCCTCCAATCTTGAGGACAAACTAAACTTCCAAGTCTGGATTCATGGAAATAAAATGTTGTTTTCTTTTCTTGCAATATTAAGCCATGATCTTAAGTCTAATACCTTCTTTAGTGGTTTGGCCAATAGGTTGTTACATCATCCCAAACTACTCTAGGATTATGGAATGAACTTGTGACACCCATGTTATTTATTTCTTTTTATCATTGATGTTCGAATTCCCTAGATTTAAACCCATCCTTGGAAAAAACTAGAAAATATTGAATAACTCTCCTAATTTTTGCTCTGACAGCATCATAGTCCGAGTTTGAAACATTACTTTCAATTCATAAAAGAATTTTTTAGAATTTTTTTATATTTTTTCCTTAAAGGACATCAAAATGCCCTGTTCATCCTTAGATCATGATGAAGAAGAAAGTTCTGATTTTTTGAACCTTTGTTGTCTGAAACCCTTGGAACCAACATGATATGCACTGTTTGGGCCATTTTGGCTTGTTAGATGATATCTCTAAAATTTTTAAATATTGTTCCTCAAAATTTTGTGAAATTCTCTTTATGAAAAGATATTGTTTATGATTTAATGATTTTGGATAACCCGAAACAATTCTTCAAAGTCCATCATAGTTTTTCCCTCGTACATGCTGCTAGTGTCGAAACAGGCTTAACTTTAAAAATTAATTTCGCCTAGAAGGTAATTTTTTAAGATTTTTAAAATATTTTTATATTAGTCCTCATCGAGTTACCTTTCCAAAGATACCCTATTTACCCCCTAAAGCCTTTGGATGAACTTGAAATAAATTCAGGAAGGGAGATGGCACAATGTTGTCCCCTATTTTTAACCTAATTTCTGAACCATTTTCATAGAAACATTCGAACATCATGAAGTACATTTGATTCCTGCTATACAAACCCTTTAGGCTATGATCAAGGCTTAAGACAAGAATATATTTTATACAAATCAACAGTTTCCTATTTTCAAAAATCTTTTTCCAAAAACAAAATTCTTTTAGAGCATAAAAAATTTTTATCTTTGGCAATACTCTAACCCTTCCACTCTAAGGGGATACTCCAACCTATTTTTCCATTAAAAAACTTGAATTTCTCTCTTGGATTTAGTCAAAATTCCTAATATTTCCTCAAATCATCATAGATTTCCATTCTTGAGGATACTCCAGCCCCATAACTTCGAGGGGACATTCTAACCCCGTTTTCCATCGAAAACTTGATTTTACTCTTAGAGATATATTCGAGATTCCTAATTATTTTCATAACTTTATCTTTGGGGATACTCCAACCCCACCTCTCTGAAGGGATAATCTAACCCCACTTTTGCTTAAAAATAAAAAAAATATTCTCTTTTTTGAATGCCCTAGATTATTTTAATTAAAATCTTTTTTGTCCCTCAAATTACCATTGTATCCAAACTTGTCTCTAAATTGTTATCCTAATAATTCTTCATTAATCGAAGACAATTATGAGATACATTTCCAGCATCCCACTTTTTTAAAATTTTTGTTTCTGATTGTTTGTTTGTTATATTATTATACTGTTTTAACTTACTAACGTATTTCCTTTTTGTAATGACTATCATGCACTCAAATTTAAAACTTGTTTTCAAAGAAATTTACAAGGCAATGTTCCATGTCGGCATCTTTCCAGTTCCTACATAGAATATCTAAATTTTCAAAATTTAATTTAAAAACTTTTTTTATAAAAATTAATATGCTCCTCATACCTTTATTGCACATAGGTGATATAAATATCCTTTCAAAACTTGGATTTATGCTTTCCACCAAAACTTTATGCATACAATGGGGATTATATCTAAATAATAACCAAATGGAATTGATTAAGCTATAACTAAAGTGAGACATAGTTAGTAGCTATTGATTTAGGCATCATGGGGAATGCTAATCCTTCTTACCCGTAAACAACTCCCAAATCCAACTAACAAATCTTTGGAACTTACAGACCTTAAAATCAATGCCTCAAGTTTTGTAACTCAGGATATTATTTTCAATAGGCATCCGATCATGCCTAGCTTGAAATGGTCAGTGGCGACTCTGATTTTATAGTTGCTTCATGGTAACTTTCCCAAGACTAGTTAGATACGTGATTTGTCTGATAGTCTCTCCCCCCTTCCTATTAGCATGCCTAATATATATCCTAACTAAGGGATAACTCACAGGCTCAACCACACCACCATATATCTTTTAAGTCATACGCACCAGCTTTGAATCATTCGAAGAGAAAAAAAGGTACATGGCAATAGCTTGGCAACACCACTAGGAACACTAAAGAGAGTTAGGCCTATGACTGGCTATGTCTTACATGTCCTCTGGTTTTTGGGCTCTTATTTGTTATTTAGATATAATTACCTTTTATTTTTATTTTCTAACATTTTACATTTCGTGGCTTTGTTTTGTGATTGTTAAAGACTACTCTACTCCCGAATGAATATTAATTTGAATAAGTATTGTATTAGGGGGTAAACAAAAAGGTTTGATTATTTCCCTAACATACACCATGCACTTATATTTGCACTAGATTCCTACCAAACACCATGGTGCAATTAGTATCCTAATTATTAAGAGGAAGTGAGCCATCCACCTTCATGAGTAACCCTCTGCATAGGCATAGAAAGACCTTTTGGGGTGTAAATTACCTATGTTTCTTGTGAGTACCCTTCCACATTTGCATAGGGAAATACATCAACCGGATCAAACTTGCTCTGTCAAACCTGTGATGGACCTAGGATTAGGGTGCCTTGACTGTTCTTAGTGGACAGAGGAGCAACTTGGATACTGAATTAGGCATTAATTTAAAGCCATATAGTGAACCCTATAAGCTAAACCATGTCAAACCATACTAGATTATTTCCAGAATAACTCAGGTAGGATTACTCAGGGAAACCCTTTTTACCTTTACTCCTATATACCATGGTTACATGGGCAATGATGATCGAACATTGTCACTCATGTTTGTCATTTTTATTTTCATGATAATCTCTTTAGGATATGCCATTATGTTTGATGAAAAATCCTCTAGTGGGTGATTACAAGCGATTACCATTACCTATAATGCCATCCTAAAATAGTTATATCTGACCAAAATAAGATGTCAAGCTATTCGAGTGATGGCTTAACATGTACTTGCCATAAAACGTGATGAACGGACACTGCCACTAAAATGGTCAATCTTAATCTTCATGAGGTATTGTTTTACTTCGTAAAAAGGCAAATTATTAATGCGAATATGTCGTTATGTTGTCTGTTCAATGTCTCAACATTCATGATCATTATGTTTGCCCCTAGGCATCATACCACCTATTTTTGGGGCAAACTTTATGATGCATTTTTGTTGCTATTCTTTCATTCCTTTATCTTTATGCCTATTATTTTGTATAGTTACTAACTCATTTCCCTTTTTCTTTTCTTTTTCACGCATGCATTATTTCATTATAATCATCATCATCATGGGACAATTGGCCAATGGTTTAGTGTTCATCGAAGGGCGTCTATCAGAAAGCAATAGTCCATTTTAGATCTAAAGCCTTTTGAGTAAGTCCAAGCATGGTCTAAACATTGACAACCTGAAGATGGGAATGTTCTTAAACTCGTATATATTTCAATTATGCATGAAATGGCTGGCAAGACCTGAAGCATGTTTGGACCAGTTGGAATAATACAAAGAAGGAATCATTCATGAAAAGATCTGGAGACATTGCCCTTTAGCTCTAGGTCCATTTGGATGTCAACCTATCACAAATAGCATTTCAATTTTAGAATCTAGCATATTGATGTTTAACATTCAATCACAGTTGACTAGTATACCACGTTACTTAATATTGAGAGAGCCAAGACTGATAGAATATATTGCAAGGCTTTGAACCCTCTAACCTTTAAGAAAAGATTAGTTCAGATCATCAGGGCAACAGAATCCTAGATAAAAAATCTATCAAGATGAAGGGGAACAATGAGTGCATCTTATGGGTTGGCCTAAAAGAAGCAATGGCGAATATCGTTGACCACCAAAAGATTTAAGATATCTATGCTCTAGCAATATATGGTCTAGTCATATTTTTGAAAATATTAGGCTATGTTGGACCTGCTGTAGAAAATCTCTTCTCTCAGTTGTGTTGCAACATCAATCCTGTGTCCACTATTATTATTGAAGCCATCCGAGCTCTCAGTTTTTGCAAGAAAATTGATAAAGGTCATTTCATCAAATGCATGTTACTTCTTTATAACTAGCTTGTCTATCACTTGTGTCCCTAAGAAAAATAGGTGTCATATAACTTCTTATCTAACTTTATCCCTATCTCTAATGTCTTCAAGAAGAAATGCCCTCAAGATAAGTCCGAAGAACAATGGGTCTAAAAACTCCAAAACTTGAATGGAAAAGAGGCGACATGGAAATCCATTTGGTTTTCACCACAGATAATAGTATACTACTACAGAGATTTTAGTTATGTATCACTCATGGATTATATGGAAGAAAGTTGTGTATCACTCATAGATTATAGGGAAGCACTAGCTATGCACCTATTCTAGTCCTCCGATAATTCTAATGCTGACAATTCATCCTCTTTATCTAATACCCAAAGTTATAGGATTTCTACTATGGTGAGCCTAATTACAAGTCAAAACTTTAGCTATCCTTTCATGCTTGGAAACAAACTCATTGTATGGAGAGTTATTAGAGAGGGAGTAGTATAACCATGGGATATGATGAATGAAGGACTCGGTACATCAGTGACTCCTTACCTTTGACTACCATTGGAGCATCACAAGCTGTAGTTGATGAATTCCCCTTTGAGAATGAATTGCTTAATTGAGACTTTTAATAAGAAAAGACAACCTTCACTAAGGAAATTGCTCATTTCAAGGAAGAGAAGAGTCAATTAGAAATAAACCTATGCTTTCAGGATAGTGAGGTGAACTAGGCTGTCAAAAAGAAAAACTATCTCAAAGAAGATCTTGAAAGTTTGGGGAAAGGTTATGTGGCACTCAACCAAGCAAGCAAGTTTTAATGCCTTAGAAAGTCATCAGTTGAGTAGGAAGCAAAAACAAATACCTTCAAAAATGAACTGCATTGATAAAAAGAAGATGTTAGGGCCAATAGGGAAATACTTATTAGAACTCGTGCCCTTGCATCAACCTATCAGAGGAAGAATAGATGACTAGAAGCTTAAGTCTAGGATTTGAAGGTAAACCACATCAACAATGTGACTTTGACACTCAGAATCGAAGATCTAGAGCATTCTCTACAAGCTCACCAAGATCAAATCAATGAACTAGCAACAACCTTCGAATAGTGAAAGCAAGAGTGGCTACAGACGATTGATCAAGCATGCCAAAACCATCAAATCACTATCGCCATCTCACCAAGTAGATTCAAGTGGCCTAGTTGGAAGCCAAATGCATGATGGATGTGGAACAATCCTTGAACAAGAATTGTCTTGGAACTTGTAATCAAGCAATGTAACCTTGTCAAGCATTTCCAAATGTAATCATGAGTAATCAAGATATTTTGTTGCCTTATGAAAGATGCAATTGATGGAGCCGCCCTTTATCCTATTATCCCTTTTGCATTTGCATGACTAACCCAATTATTTTGTTATTTTATTTATTCATGTCAGTAGTTATTTATCTTCATGGTCACATCGTCATTTTCATCATATCAAACATATTCATATTATAAAAGTCCAATCTAATAATAATTTAAAGTAAAAAGTGCACTAAAACACGAGACTTACAGTTTATCATCGGTATAACACTTGTAATCATTGAAAAATGATGGAAAACAGTTACCCTGCTCATATTAAAGGACTTAAACTCATGCATAGTAAGTCTTAAGAATAATCACTATGTAATAATGAAGAACTTCAAGCTCAGATTTTGAATTAACTAAGCTATTGTCTGAAACTTTGAAGGAAGAAAGAAAACAAGCAAAATCGATGTGCGAAAAAAACCTACCAATCTCAAAAACAACTTAAATGGTGGGTATTGCATGGACAACATCCTCTGGCAACAAATATCCCATCAACTCAGCCTGTCATTTACATTAGCCCTGCATTATCATTCTACCTAGTTGAAAGATTTCAAAGAGCGGGCTCTTCACCAATGAAGCCTATAGTCTCGGATCTCAATGAGCAAATGAAATAAGAAAAAGGAAAAAGGTCATCAAAAAATATGAAGACTTAAACAAGTATCAATTACTAGAGAAGGGCTTTCGAGCTATTAAAGGAAGTGACAAATTTAGGATCATAAATGCAAAATTATTGGGGCTGGTTTTGAGTCTCGTTATCCTGCCTAAGTTCAAAGTGTTTGATTTTGAAAAATATAATAGGACTATCGACCCCACTACCTACCTTCACATATACTATTATAAAATGTTTGGGTATGAAAAAAATAAGAAATTATTGATTCATCGCATTTAGGACAGTTTGACTAGGGCAACTATCTAGTGGTACATAAGCTTTATCCCATAAGAATTTAAACGTAGGCAGATCTAGCTCGTACTTTCCTTGAATAATACAAGCATGTATCCGATTGGGCTCTGGATTGCCCTTCCTTATGAACATGGAAAAGAAAGCTTTTGAGAGTTTTTGGCAATATGTTCAGAGGTGGAGAGAAAAGGTGGCTTAAGTTCATCCTCTTTTAACTAAAAAAGAAATGATTGTCATGTTTGTCACCACTTTATGAGCTTACTAGGAAAGGCTGGTAGGAAATGCTATAAAAAATTTACCGATATGGTTCTATCGGGTGAAACGATCAATAACATAAACAAAAGTCACAAGATGTTCATTGGAGAATCATCTGGGTCTATCAAGATGTCAATAAATAAGGGTAAGGAGAAGGAGATGAATATTGTTAGTGAAAAGTATGCTAGGTTCATCCAAATCCACATCCAATGCAGGCTGTATACCTCTCTAACATGTTGAATCCAAGTTTTAACCCTTATTCACTAGCACCATAACAAGTTCATTCTACTCGGTTTACTCTATCAATAAGCTTTGCACTATATCCCACTCAAAACACAGCCCAAAGCATATAACCTCATAAGATGAATAATGCAAGAGCTTTAAACAATCAATAAGCACCTTGAGAAAGGGAACACTTTGAGCCACTACTTTACTCTTGCAAAATAATCTATTCTCATCTATTGATAAGTCAACTACAGGCCCTAGAATTCATAAACCTAAGATCACCATTGTACCCCAAATGGTATAATGAGAATGCTTACTATGAGTACCACATCAGAGCACAAGGTCATTCTATTAAGAATTGCAACTCATTTAAGAGAAAGGTATAGGGTTTACTAGAAAAAGTGTGATCAAGGTCGAACAAGGGCTTGGACCAAATGTTGAAGCCAACCTACTTCCTAACCATGCCAAATTAAGGGTTAATGTGATAATTGATGAAAAACGTTATTGCATCAAAAAAGGTGTTAGAGAAGTCAAAACACCAATAAGTAAGGTTTAGCAAGCTTTTGTGAGAGCTAGGATAGTCTTAAACAATAAAAATCAATGCAAAAAATTCATTGGGTCATCTTACTACCACTGCAGTTAAGGGCACGATCCGCAGCACTATCCATTATTGTTAAAAATAGTTTAAAGGATGATGGACTAGTTCAAGATTGAGCTTTATGAGGAGTGGGATGAACACATTGGCCTACCTATTAATGCCATAAATAAGGAAAGGCTGATTGATGACTAGATCCTAAGTTATCTATCTCTTATAAGAATGGAAAAGAGAGTTGATGAAAGCTTTAGGTAGTACATTTTTAGATGGATGGAAGAGGTTGCCTAGATTCATTCTTATTGATAGAAAAAGAGATAACTATTAGATTCATCGGCATATTACAAGCCCTTTATTATGAGAAGGTAGTAAAAAGCTTCCTAAAGAGCTTCACAAACATAGTCATATTAAGTGGAATGATCAATGAAACCATGAAACATGGATTAGGTAGAAGAGATATATACAAAGTCAAAGGGAAAAGAAAAATGAAAGCTAATCAATAATCGAAATCTAGTACTAAAGGTAGTTTATCTTAAATTTATGCTGAGTTAGATGTAAATAGAATGGCTATTAAAGAGAATTATGAGATTGTAGAAAGCATAGAGAAAGTTAGAATGCTAATGAATTTGGTCTGGCAAATCTTGGTGCAAGCCAAATTGGTTAATGGGGTCAAAAAGACAAAAATTAAGTTGATGACTTTTGTGATTTCTGCACTATCCATGGCCATACTCTTCAAACATGCAAAAAGTTTTGTGCTATGGTTCAAAGGATAATGAATGAGGGTAGCAGCAAATTCTACAATAAAAAGTGAACCTTGCATATCGAAGTTACGAATGCAATATCATTTTCAACATTATGGAAACAGAAAAGAATAATCTTCTTTTTGGGGTTGGAAGGCCGTTGGTCTTATTTGAAAATTGATTAAGAGTCAAGGCTACTTCTGTTCACCTATGCTAAATATGACCATTCAACTTCTATCCCCTTTCCCTTATAAGGAAAACAAAATGGTTCCTTAGAATTATGAAAGCAAAACATTGATCACCAGCAAATCTAGTTAGTAAGCCATAAATGTTAACCTTTCGAAGGTTAGTTACCTAACTTGGAGTAGCCAATGTTACACCCAAGCAACATCGAGAAGTAATACTTAGCAAAAGAATACTCATCTTGTTCCTCAAGTATTAAAGTCTGCAATGAAAAAATTAGATTTGATAGTTGTCGAGGAACTAGCGATTGAGAATAAGGCTACTGAATTCATTAAGTTCATCAAGCATAGTAAACATAACATTGTTGATCAATTAAACAAGCAACCCACCGAGATATCTGGGCTATCACTGCTATTAAACTATGAAGCTCACAAGAATGCCTTCCTCAAAGTTTTGAATGAGGCCTATGTCCCTCCCAACATCTCTTTAGGTCAAATGGATTATCTAGTGAGCAATATCACAGCCAACAATTACATATCTCTCAGCGATGATAAATCTCTCATAGAGAAAGGAAAAATTATATAACCCTTCAATCACTACATATTGGAAAGGTAGCATGTTGCCCAAAGTGCTCATTGATAATGGGTTAGCTCTAAATTTAATGCCTATGTCATGCTTGAACAAGCTCCCCATTGACACATCTTATATCTAAAACAGTCGTATGACTGTGCGAGCATTTGATGGAACTTACAGAAATGTTGTGGGAAAGATCACCATTCCATTCCGAATTAGCCTATGTACTTATAAAGTTAACTTCCATGTGATAGACATCACTTTATCGTATAATTGCCTCTTGGGAAATCATTGCACCAAAAGTTGAAATTTATTGTTGAGAATAAAGTTCTCAATATTAGAGAAGAAGAAGATATCATTGCTACTACCTAAGCAAATGCCCCATATGTTGAACCCAACGAAGATATCCTAGAATTGTTTTACAATCCTTTGAGTTTGTCAATGCCACTTATGTCAATGAAGGGTTGCCAGTGGTTGAGCTCATTTATCAAATAGCATTCATATGGGTCTAAAGTTAAACATCGATAAAGGTGCCAAAGCCAAAAAGGGACTCGAAAAACACCTCCAAAGGATTGCCAAAGCCTTGAAAGTTGTCAACTAGATCGACAAGAGAGGGTTAGGATTCAAGCCTAGTGCACAACAAGAAAGAAAACAAGCTCAGAAGAATCGTGAGAAAAGGATGGCTCATCTATTGGGACATGACACGAGAAATAAACCAATGATATTTCCATTGCTTTGAAGAAGTTTCTACTAAAAGGATATGTGAATACTAGTTTTGTCAATGTTTTGCTCATACTAAACAAGGCATTTGGGGATCTCTCCATCAATGCAATTAATGAGCTAGAGATGTTAATGATAGACTAAATGACTAGCCTATGCCCCTCAAGATTTGTTTTGAATGTTAAATAAAGATTCATATACTATTCAATTCTGTTTCAAAGTAATGCTCTGAATTAAACCTATATGCTTCTGCCAAAAAATATTGTAAAATCCTTTGTATAGGCATATTTTATTAAGTATTATCAATGAAAATGATTAAGCATTAACCATTACATCCTTTGTGTCAACTCTTAAACCTTTTTTTACTTATTTTTCCACCAATGTTATTCATTTTCCATATTTTGAGGTGCCCTGATGAAGGTGGCATGAATATTCATACTAAAACTTTAGAAATCAATTTCAAGCAATCAATTTATGTTGGTAAGGTCGAGTCTAAAGAGAATTTTGAGAGAACCCCATATCTTCAGACTTGCTGAGACTAATTGAATATGAAGAAAAAATAGATATTGCCTCATGGAGAACCTATTGAAACCATAAACCTTAGAATAGAAGAAGACCATAAAGAAGTCAAAATTGAAACATCCATAAAACCATTAACTCCAGCAAAACTAATAAGTCTCCTTTAAGAGTATTGGGTTATGTTTGCCTAGTCCTACAAAGACAAGCCTAAATCAAACACTAATATTATGGTCTATAAACTTCCCTTCAAACCTAAGTGTAAACCCATGCAACAAAAGGTTAGAAGGATAAAACTTGAAATGCTTCTGAAGATTAAAGAAGAAGCGAAAAAGCAATTTAAGGTAAAATTTCATGAAGTAGCCATATATCTTGAATGGGTGGCGAATATAGTCTCAGTTCCTAAAAAGAATGGTAAAGTGCAAATATGTGTATACTACAAAGACCTAAATCGAGCCAGCCCAAAAGATAATTTCCCTTTACCTCTATTGACACCTTAGTAAACAATACTACCAAAAATGCACTATTTTTCTTCATGGATGGATTTTCAAGTTATAACCAAATCAAAATGGCAGATGAAGATAAGGAAAAGACCATTTCATGACCAGGTGAGGCACTTTCTACTATAAAGTGATGCCTTTCGGGATCAAGAACACTATGGCAACCTACCAAAGGACATTGGTAATGTTGTTCCATAATCTTATGCACAAAGAAATCGAGGTCTATGTGGATGATATGATTGCCAAATCTCAAAAAGAGATTGAAAATATGGCTAATTTGCGAAACTCTTTAAATAGCTTCGCAAATAATAGCTCAAGTTAAATCTT
The DNA here is from genome assembly GCA_038382065.1 of Adansonia grandidieri. Classification (NCBI taxonomy): domain Eukaryota; kingdom Viridiplantae; phylum Streptophyta; class Magnoliopsida; order Malvales; family Malvaceae; genus Adansonia; species Adansonia grandidieri. Next base: position 43,974 of record JBBYHK010168844.1, on the reverse strand, counting down.
GCAAAATTCACATTTAGTGTCACATTTGATAAACTATTAAGCTCTATTGTAAGAGAAAAGGGAATAAAAGTTAATCTTGATAAGGTAAAGCCATTTAGAACTTGCCACCACCTTGAACTTAAAAGGAAGTAAATAGTTTATTAGAAACATTGAATACATAGCTTGTTTTTTATCTTAGTTGACTGATAAATGTAGTCTAATTTTTTAGATACTTTGAAAACAATATCCTAGAGAGAGGAATAAAGAATGCCAAGAAGCTTGTGATAAGGTTAAACACTACTTTTCAAATCCTTTGATACTTGTGCCACTAGTGCTTGGTTGACCTTTGATCCTATACCCATTAGTTTTAGACAAGTCAATAGGCTGTGTATTATGTTAACATGATGAAACGGGTAAGAAGGAATAGGTTATCTATTACTGGATCAAGAAGTTCATAGAATATGAAAATAACTATTAAATCATAGAAAAGCTATGTTGTGCTCTAGTTTGGATGGCTCAAAGGTTAAGACCCCACACTATGTGGCTAATCACTAGACTCGATACTGTCAAGTATTTATGTAAAGATCTTGCCTTGTCAAGGAGATTAGCTAGGTGGCAAGTCTTACTTTCTAAGTATGATATCATATATGTGAATAAAAACCATCAAGGGTAGTGTAATAGTAGATTTTTTGGCAAACCGAGCAACGAATGACTATAAGCCTTTAGATTTTGAATTTCCTAACTGTAGACACCTTATTTTGTCTTGCCAGTTTTTGGCATCTTATGATGTCTATGAAAGATGATAAAATCATAAACTAAAAATAAAAACTGAGGAACAACTGCTGGGTGCCTTGTCACTGGGCATTATTAGGCAACATAGTTTCAAGTAAAAAAATTTTTTAGAAAGATCTTAAATGCTTGTGGGTCACATTAAAGAAAAAATGTGAAATGAGGCATCAAAGGCCATTTTCCATGATGTCATTGAAGTCATTTAGATGAGTATATAGATCAATTTCCTGCTGTTTATGATCAAGTTAAGGTAGATTGAGGAGCCACAGCTATGTGCAAGTTATATTGGTGCACAAGTATTGATACGAGGCCTTATAGTAGCAAAAACTTGAATTGTTGCATGTAGTATCAATATAAGAGGGTTTGGTATCGATACCTAGCATGTATGTATCAATACAGACCTTAGCAATAGCTAAAATTATGATTTTTGGCAAAATGTGTCAATACACAAGCATAAGTATCGATACAAATCCATGGAGTCTCGATATAGGCCTCTAAATCTCGAGACTAGAAACATTTTTTACTTTTAGTATCGATACACAGCTCATTGTATTGACTTTCATGGGTAAAAAGTACCTTGTGTATCAATACAACATGTTTTTTATAGATACACCAAGGCATGTTTGCCTAGTTCAAGCCATTTTATACCATTGAACCATTGATTCAAATTATGATTAAAACATATTTCTTGCACCAAAAATAATCAAAATTCGTACCAAGCTTCATCTTTGGGCCTGTGATTGGATTTAAACAAAATTTTATGGTCCAAATAGCCAATGACAAAGGACATTTCATGGTATTATTCAATTTGTCAAAAGGTAAACTAAACTTACCCAATGTTTAGCTATGGAATGTAGTCTAGATCCACTATTTTTGCTAAGCAAATCAATTGGTTTGCATGGTAGCTGAGTAGTGTACCTAGCCTCTACATGCAGTATATACACCAAAACCTTAAAATGCCCTTGCCTTATTGTCTTTTGTCTTCATAACCTCATGGCTATATAAGCTAACCTTAGACTTAGATGAAACACTATCAACCAACAACAAGAAAAAAAAGATTCCTAGCAAAAGACTCCCACTTCTAATCATTCCTTCAATATTCCCCAACTACTAAAAGATTAGAAAAACTCTTTTTTTTTTTCGGATCCCTCTAAAACCATCACAAAAAATCTTTCCAAAAACCTTCATTTCACTCTATTCCCTCTCAAAACTCCCCTTTATCAATACCTACTAAAAAAATCCTCTTTTTTATCACTATTTTGCTATTGAACCCTAAAAAGATGAAGTTCAAAATTGCTGTTAAGAGAAAAGGCTGAAGCTTGAAACTTTTGGTATATTTTCTCCATTTGACTCTGCATATTCTATGATTTTTTAGCATTTTCATCCTTTTAGTGACCTCTCCATGTTACCTTGACCCTTTTAAGTTTCTCATGCATTATTGCTGCCTTGCTTATGGTAGTCTTAGAGTGTTGATGTTCTCTTGATGCCTTGATGTTGCATGGTAGGCCAAATATCTTGTCTTTCATTCTATCATCAAAACAACCCCTTTATTTATGCATTTTTTGTCACGTTTCATCTATTTTCGTATACTTAACACATGCTTAAATGTTCACCTTAACATGTCTTATGTATATCCATGCATTTTCTTATTTTTAATGAGTTTCATGACATAAAAATGCTGTTTTGACAACTTCAACCTGCATTTCTTTGTTTAAATATGTTCATGCACCTTGTTTGTCATCTTCTCACATTTTTGTCACCTATTTCCATGTTAATATGTCACTTGTATGTGTTTGTATGTCTAAACCTTGTTTATCTTGGTGCATGTTATGTTTTGTTCATGTCATTCCTGTCATGATGCATGCTTGTTTGTTAAAAATTTAATTTTTAAAAGAAATCCCCAAGTTCATGCTACCTCCAATAGATGAAGAATAGCAAGGATTTAATGTTTTCATAAAATTGATCTTCTAATCTTGCGAACAAATTAAACAATTTTAGCTCTGAATTCTTTACAATTTTTGGAATATTTGTATATTAAACCTTATCAAGTTACCTTTTCAATGGTACCTTATTTACCCTCTAAGTCTTCAGATGTACCAAAAAAAATTCAAGAATGGTGATGACATGATGTTGTCCTCTGTTCTTAACTTAATTTTTGAATATTCTTTTACTGAGATTTTCGAATGTCTCAAAAAACATCTGGCTGGTTCCTCCAAAAGCCTTTTTTCACTTGAATCAAGGCTAAAAAAGTAATAAAAAAAGAATTTATATTAAAATTTTTGCTAGTGGAGATAATCAACTCTATTATTCTGAGGGGACAGTCCAACCCTATTTTTAATTAAAAATCTAAATTTTCTCTTTATTCCCAAATATTTTCCTAACTATATATCCTTGGGGATACTCCAACCTTACCTCTCCGAGGGGATACTCCAACCCCACTTTACCTAAAAAAAATCCAAAGTTTTCTCTCTTTTGAGTTCCTTAAATTTGGTTGATTAAAATCATCTTTGTCCCTCAAGTCACCACCAAATCTAGACCTGTCTCTAAAATTGTCATCTTGATTATTCTTTAATAATCAAGGCAATTATGAGATACATTTCAATTGTCCCTCCCTTTTCATGTTCTTTTGGTTGCGATTGCTTGTTTATGATATTATTATATTTCTCTTTTTTTAACTTACTAACACATTTCCTTTCATAATGATCATTGTGCGTTCATGTTTAAAATTTGTTTTTTTAATAAAATTTACAAGGTAATGTTTCGTGTTGGTATCTCTCCAATGCCTAATATGAATCCAACTTTTTTAAATCCAATCTAGATATTATTTTCACAAAAATCCCTATGTTCCTTACATCTATGAGGTGCATAGGTGGTCTAATTTTCTTTAAAAACCCGAATTTGTATTTTCCACCAGAACTTCATGCATTTAAGAGGATTATATCTAAATAAAGAGTAAATGGAATCGATTTAACGGAGACCAAAGTGAGACATAGTTAGTAGGTACTGATTTAGGCATCATGGGGATGCTAATCCTTCCTCATGCATAACCAACTCCGGAACCCAACCAATGAATCTCTGAGCTTTTTAGACCAAGAAATCGATGTTTCAAATTTCATAACTCAGATTATTGTTTTCAATAGTTATTCGATCCTGCCTAGCCTAAAATGATCGGTGGTGACTCCAAGCTGATGGCCATTTCATTGTGGCAATCTGAGACTAGTTGGATGAATGATTTGCTCGACGGTCTTTTCCCTCTCTTTCCCATTATTATGCCTAATCTAAATCATGATCATGGGATAGCTTAAAGGCTCGACCATAACCAACCATCATTTAAATTTAAGTCAAGCATGCTATGCCCTTCGAATCATCCAAAGTTTTAAAGGCGAGCATGTGGCGACAGCTTGGTGATTCTACTGGGGACTAAATCTAAAGAGTTTGGCCCATAACTAGCTATTGCTTACTCAGTTCTTGGTTTTCGATCTCCATAATTATTTAGATATATTTTTTTCCTATTTTGGCCTACTAATCTCTATTGTTTATGTTTTTGTCCTGTGATTGTTAGGGATTATTTGTGCCTGATTAAATGTTGATTTAAATAAATATGGCAATATAAGAGTAAAACAAAAAGGTTCGATTGTTTCCCCAACACACACCATGCACTTGCATTTACACTAGATTCCCACCAAACACCATGGTGTGTTTGGTATCCTAATTATTACGAGCAAGTAAGGTATCTGCCTTTGTGAGTAAACCTCTGCATAGGCATGGTAAGACCTTTTGGGATGTAAATTACCTATGTCTTTCGTGAGTACCCCTTCGCATTTGCATAAGGAAATATATCCACCAGATCAAACCTGTTCCACCAAACCCGCTAGGATCGAGGTCATCAACTGTCCTTACCGGATAGAGGAGTGATTCAAATACCTAAATAGGCATCAACTTAAACCCATATAGTGAACCCTACAAGCTAAACTATGTTAAACCATGCTGGATGCTGCTAAAATAACCCAAAGATTTGGATCACTCAAGGAAACATTTCTTACCTTTACTCCTGTATACAATAATTATATGGGTGATGATGGGTGAACATTGTCATCCACGTTTGCTATTTTTATCATGATCATTCTTTTAGGATATGCCATTATGTTTGATGGTAAATCCTTTTTAATAAGTGGGTAAGGACTAGCAAATGCTATTACTTGCAATGCCATATTAAAATAGTTATATCTGACCAAGATAAGTCATCATGCTGCCCGAATGATGGCTTATCATAGATGGTGATGAGCAAACATCACCATTTAAATGGTCAGTCTCGTGAAGTATCATGTTACTTCGTGAAGAGGCAACTTTAATGTGACATGCTAGTATGCTGCTCATTTAATACCTCAACATTCATGATCATCATGTCTGCCCCTAGCCATCGCACCTCCTATTCTTAGGGCAAATTTTGTGATATGCTTATGTTGCTATTCCTTATTTTCTTTATTTCTTGCCTTCTATTTCTTATTCGTTATAACTTGTTCCTTTTTTGCTTTTCTTTTTCACCATGCATTATTTCATCATAATCACCATCACCATGGAACAATTGGTTAATTGTTCAGTGTTCATCAAGGGGTGTCTGTCATGGAGCAATAGTCCACTTTGGAGTTAATGACCTTTGAAGAAGTTTGAGCATGGTCAAAATGCTAACGATTTGAAAATGGAGACATCCTTAAGCCAGGGTATGTCTCAATGGTGCATGAAAGGATCAACATAGGGTACCATTAAAATGATTGGTAAGATCTAAGGATTATATGGACAAATTGGGACAACACTGAAAGAATTATTCACTAAGAGATACAAAGATATTGCTCTTCTGCTCCAAGTTCATTTGGATATCGGTTTGTTGCAAATAGCCACTCAGTTTTAGGAATCTAACATATCAGTGCTTCACTTTTAATCATGAAGATTTGGTCCCCATGGTTGATGAATACATTGCATTACTCAACATTGAGAAGGCAAAGGTCGATAGAATATACTATAAAGCATTGAATCCTTCAGCCTTCAAGAAAAGATTAGCTTAAATCCTCAAGGCAATGGAGTCTTGGATAGAGAGTCATATCAAAACAATGGGGACTAATGAATGCATCTCATGGGCTATTTTGAAAGAAGCAATGGCAAGTACTATTGACATCCGAAAAATCCAAGATATCTATGCTTTAGCAATATATTGTCTAGTTATATTCCTAAAGACATTAGGCTATGCTGAAGCTATGGTAGCAGATGTTTTTTCTTGTTTATGCTGCAATATTAATCCCGTATCAGCTATCATTGTCGAAACTATTTGAGCTCTTAATTTTTGTAGGAAAATGAGTACAGGCAGCTTCATTGGATGTCCACCACTCTTTCACATTTGGCTCATTAGTCACTTTAGCCCTGAAGAAAGTAGGACATCAGGTTACTTCTTGCCCAACTTTAGCCTTATCTCCAAGGTACTTAGAAGGAATGGCATCAAGACAAATATGAAGAGCAATGGGTCCAAAAATTCCAGAACCTCAAGGGGAAGGAGGTAACATGGAAGGCCTTTTGGTTTTCCCCACAAATGATCATATATAAGTGGGGAGATTACAATTGTGTGATGCTTATGGGATTATAGGGAAGCACTAGCAATGCACCCCTTTTACTCCTTCGACAATTCTAGCATCGTCAATTCATCCCCTTTATCCAAGACCTATAGTTATAAGATTTCAACTACGGTGAGCTTGCTTACAATTCAAAAGTCCAGTAAGCCTTTCATGCATAGAGACAAACCTGCTGCATGGAAAGATATTAGAGAGGGAACATTATAACTTCGGGATATGATAACTGGAGAATCCATCATATTAATGATGTCGTGCCCCTATTTAGTATTGGAACATCATAAATACCGATTGATAAATTTCCTTACGAGATTGAATTGCTCAAACGAGAGTTTGAATATGAAATGATGACCTTTTCTAAGAAGATTACTCGATTAAAGGAGGAAAATATTCAATTAAAAAATTAACCTCTACCTCCAGGATAGCGAGATGAACAAGGCTATCAAGGAGAAAAACCATCTCAAAGAAGATCTCGAGAGTTTGAAGAAAGACTATGTGGCCATTAACAAAGAATCCTGAAGACTTGGAAAGCCATCGATCGAGTAGATGATAGAAATTACTACTCTTGAGAAAGAACTACATCTATAGAGAAAAGTGTCTAGGGTCAATAGGGAAAAGCTTGTTAGAACCCATGCTCTTTTATCAACTTACTAAATAGAATGAATGGTTTAAAGCTTAAGTCTTGGATTTGAGAGCAAACTAGGTTGAAAATAGAGCTTGACACTCATAATTCAAGATTTAAAACATTCACTTCAAGCTCACTAAGACCAAGTTGATGCACTGGTGAGAGCTTTCGAACAGTGGGAGCAAGAATGGCTTTAAGTGGTTAATCACACACACCAAAACTATCAAAACCATCAGTTTCATCTCACAAAGCAAATTCAAGTAGTGCAGTCAGAGGCTGAAAACATGATGGATGTACCTCGATCCCTGACACATGATATCTTGCCTATAAGAGCCCGTAAGCAAGATTTGTTAAATTTCTTGGACCATGTAATCAGGCAATGCAATCGTGTCAGGCATTTTCAAATGTAATCATATATAATTGGGACATTTTGTTACTTTAATGAAAGACATTATTGGTGGAGTTGCCCCTTAATTCGATTGTCCTTTAGTGCATTTGCATGACTAACCTAATTCTTTCATTGTTTTATTCATCCATTTATCTTCATGATTGAATATTCACTCTCATTGCATTAAACATAAGCATGAACATATCATAAAAGGCCTAATCTGGGAATAATTTAAAGTGAATGTGCTTTAAAAGACGGAACTTATAATTCATCATCAGTATAACACTTGTAATCATTGAAAAGTAATGGAAAACGATCACCAGGCCCACATTGAAAAACTCAAACTCATGTATAGAAAGCCTCAAGAGTAATCACTCCGTAAGAATGAGAAACTCCAACCCCAGATTGTTGAACTAACCAAGCTGCTATCTAGTGCATTGAAGAAAAAAGGACAGACAAGTATAGAGACCTTATTTTTTTTGGGCTAATTTTGTAGCAACCTAGGGCATGGATATGATCATCGCCCCACAAAAAAGTATTTTTGAGGGGGTCAAAAAGGCCTATGGATAATATTAAAGATAAATGCAAAGATGTGGCATTAGAGGACGTAGTTCAAGGTGTCCAAGGACAAAATATATGAAAAAATTCAAAATTTTGCTTGAATGTATCGATACATGGTTCTCATGTATCAATACAATGCTCTAATGATATAAAAATTTGAAATGTCCCTATTTGTATAGATACAACACGTAAATGTATTGATACATAAGCTTATGTATCGATATAGGAGCTCATGTATTGATACTAGGCCATGACAAACCAAAACGTGCATTCTATAAAGAAATGTATCGATACATATCAACATGTATCGATACATTGTATCGATACACTGAAGGTTTTTGGACCAAATGTATTGATATCGATACATACAAGCCATTTTCCACAGTCCGAGAATTTTTAAGTCACCTACCATTGATCCAAAATTTGATTTTAACTTATTTCTTTGCATCATAAAAGATCAAAACCCATATTAGATTACGAATTTGGACTTTTGAATTAATCAACACATATTTTTTTAAGTCTAAATTAGATAAAAAGGGTCAATGTCACATGATCAGCTTACTTCTCCCTAGTTTGTTGACCAAGATCACTATCAGCCACCTTATTTGCTAAAAAATCATTTCAGTATTTAAACCAGCCACCCTATGTCTATCACATTGGCAGTAAGTTGCTCTCTACAGCCACTCTATAGCCACCAAGCTAACATCACTTTGTCCCTCTTGAAAAATGACTAAAAACACCTTTAATTTGGTCTAAAATGCTGGTATAAATAGACCACTTATACCTCAGCTAAGGGACTTTAGATTGCAGCTTGTTTTAGCTTCCAAAACATATTTACACATCAAGAAAACCAAATCCCATAGCTCTTCGCTCAGCACCCAAAAATAGCCTCAAAACATTCACTCTCAACCGCTACACATTTTGAAAATCACCTTCATTCATACTAGAACCAAAACCTCATTCTTTCTCTCTTTTCTTTCTTATTAACAATAAGGAAAAGATGAAAATTCAAGCCATCTCTATTGCTCTAACCATTTGGCCAAAAATAGAAATTTTGTTGGTATAACTTCTTACTTTATCATTTTCATTTTCTAATTTTTAGCATCTTCATCATTTTAGTGATCTCTCCATGTTTCCATCACCCTGTTAGGATTATCATGCATTATTGTGGCTTTTGGTTGTGGTAGTTTAGAATTTGGATGCGTTAATGCCTCTTTGATTTGCAAAATACCTTATTTTATCCTTATTATTTTGATAGCTCTTGCTCATGCATTTTATGCCATATCCATGCATCTTGTTATGATTAATCCATTTATGAATTATTAGCCTAACATATTCCAAGCACATTTACACATTAGCTTCCATGAATCGTTGTCATTTTTAGCATCCATAACAGTTTCTTGTCAAAGTACATAACACTTTCTTTGTCTAGACCATTGGTAGCATCCCCATTCATGTTATGTGACATCCCCTTGTATGTTTGTTGCTTTTTCTTGTCAAAATGCATGTTGATGGCTGTTAAAAAAATTGATTTTCAAAACCTCCCCAAGCCAAGCATGCTAACCTCAACCACTAAGGACTAGCATGAACTTGGCATTTTCCTTAAAGTTAGCAAAAAAATTCTTAGGGAAATTAAGTTTTCCAGATCTGGAATATTTGTTAAATGAGTTCAAATCTTTAGATTTTCTAATGAAAATGGCCTTGCACTTGTTCTCAAAATGTTGGTGCCTTATTTTTGAGTCAAAACCCTTGAGTGGTATGATCAATGGGCTGTTTCACCATCCCAAACTACACCGAGGCTGTGCAAATGAGCTCGTAGGGCTTATGCCACTCTTTCCCTTCGGTCATGGATGTTTGAATGTCAATGACTCAAGTTTGGACCCGAGAACATAAGGAAAAATAAAAATATACCCCTACTTGCTTTGTCCCCTACTAGCCACCCAACTGTTGCAAATTGAAAAATCAGATTAAAATCCTAAATGGTATTTTATGAATTCTTTTATATTTCTTCTAAAAATATGTCAAATTATCTTAAAAACGAGGTCTTGTTCACCCCTGGATCGATCCGGATAAAAGAGTTATGATTTTTCAAACCTAGAATATCTGAAATCCCTAGGTTAGCAAAGTAAATTCTGGTTGGGCCCTTTAGACCCACTAAACAATTTTTCCCAATTTGTCCAACATTTTTCCTAAATGGTTCATGAAATGCCCTTTCTAGAAAGGTATTATTCGTAATTTTTTGATACCAAACGAGTATGAGGTGATTTTTCAAATTTTGACACACCTTGTCCCTTGTATGCTCTGCCAGCATACGAGGTGAGAATTTATTCCCTAGGAAAGTGACCTTTTGGGATATTGGGAATATTTTTAGATTGACCCCTGTCGAGTTACCTTTCTAATGGTATCTTGTCTACCCTCAAAGCTTTCAAACCAATTTAGAATAAATTTGGGAAGCGGTATGGTGGGATGATGTCCCCTATTTTTGGTTACTGTCAAAATTGAGGCGTTTTCCTGAGCCTCGTCTCGAGACATTCGAATGTCACTATATCACCCCGATCAGCCTCGAGAACATGCTTTAACCTCCCATAAGCTCGTATCAAGGCACAAACATATTTTACATCTTTACTATCCTCATTCACAATAATTTCTTTTACCAAAATTCATCAAAATACTCACCCATCTTCTAAATCACAAGCTGTTGTCAACTTAATTTTTCCAACTTGGCTTCTTTAAAGTAGCGTCAGATATGCCACTTTCAAGGATACTCCAACCCCAACCTTTTGAGGGAATACTCTAACCCCGCTCTTTAAATTTGTCAAGATCTAAAAAAAATCTTCCTTTGTCAAATTATTTATCATTCACGAGGATACTCCAATCCTGACTTTTTGAGGGAATACTCTAACCTCATTTTTCAAAATTATCAACTTTTAAAAAATCTTCCTTCGTCAAAATTATTTGTCATCCATAGGGTTACTCCAACCCCATTTTTTTGAGGGGATACTCCAACCTTATCTTTCAACTATAATTAAATTTTTCTCTTTCCTGGACTTCCATGAATATGTCAAACAAACCTCATTTAATCAAGAAACCTAAATGCATCTCGAAATTTTTCATTTCGGTTATTCCTAGATAATCGATGCCAATCATGAGATAAATTCCAATAGTCCATCCCTTTTCTTTATCATTGCATCGAATGATCAATGAGAGAAATTCCAATAGTCCATCCCTTTTCTTTATCATTGCATTGAATGATCTATTTTATGTTACTTCATTTATTGCCTTACTAACATGATTTCTTTATGATGATTATTTGCATTCATGTTTTCCAACTATTTCAAATAAAACTAAGGGTAATAATATTCCACATGGGCATCTCTCTAGTGCCTAAAGTGGAATATTCCATTTTTCAAAGTAAAATCTAGAGGTCATTTTTATTGAAAATCTCTATATTCCCTATCTCTCTAGGGCATATTTAAGATTAAATCTTTTTCATCAAAACCTGGATTTGTATTTTTATAAGATTCATGCATTAAAAAAGGGTTGTATCAAAATAGTGATGAGGTAAGATTGAAAGAATAAAAATCAAGATAAGATATAGCTAGTAAGGTACCAATTTTGAGCGTCGCAAAGAGGTTCATACCTCATTGTGAGTAACCAACTCCCAAACCCAAACGATGAATCTTTGTACTATGTAGACTACTAGATCAATGTTTTGAGTTTCATAACTCAAAACATAGGTTTCAATAGGCATCCGGTCATGCCTAGCCTGAAATAATTGTTGGCGACTCCAAGCATTATCCATTTCGTTCTGGTCATCTAAGACCACTAAGATGAGCGATTCGTCTTATGGTCCCCCTCACTATGTCATAAGTCAAGAATCTGTACTTTCTCGTTCTCATCATGTCACGAAGGAAAAGTCTCGGTCAAGAAGACATTCCCAAGTTAGAAAAATATTTTAAGTAATATGCACCCATATATCTGGGAGAATCCACCTTGAGGCACATTGCGATAGCCTGGCGACTCCGCTAGGGATTGTAAAGATAGTTAGGCCAATAACTAGCCCTGTCTTACTAGGTTCTTGATTCCTTCGATCTTCTGTCATTATTTAACTATGACCCATTTTTCTGTTTTCTTAACTAATCTTTTGTTTGGCATGCTTGTCAGGATTGTCTTATTTTCAAATAATCATCAGTTTAATAAAAATAGTAATACAGAAGTAAGCAAAAAGGTTTGATCATTTCCCCATCACACATTGTACACTTACACGAGCATTAGAGTCTCACCAAACTCCATGGTGTGGCTATAACCCAATCATTGGGAGGAAGTGAGCTATCCACCTTCATGAGTAACCCTCTGTATAGGCAACTTCCTGGATTTAAACTACCTATGTCTCTTATGAGTAACCCTCAACATTTATATAGGGAAATACATCCACCGGATCGAACCCTTTCTGCTAAGCTTACATGGGCCTAGGATCGAGGCGCCTTGACTATCCTTACCGAATAGAAGAGCGATTCAAATAACTATTTATGTGTCAATCTAAACCTCATATAGTGAGCCATACGAGCTAAACCATGTCAAACCATACCAGAATACTGCTAGAATACCTAAAGAATAGGGTCACTCGGGGAAACATTAATACCTAAAAAATAGGGTCACTCAGGGAAACATTCTTAACCTTTACTTTTAATTACCATAATTATGTAGGTGACAATGAGAATACAATTGTCACCCGCATCTATTTTTTTATCATTTATCAAGGCATACCATCGTGTCACCCGAACGATGGCTAATTTTTGTCTAAATAGTTGACAGTGAAAAAAAACCATTATTCACAATGCTATAAGGCACTATGCTATCCAAGTCATGGCTTAATGCATATCCGCACTAGTGGCTATAAATGAATATTACTACTGGTCGGTTATTTTTCCATCAAAACAAGATATTGCATCACCTTATACAGGGTAGATTGCATGCATCCTAACATGTCAAAATATTGCCCGTTTCTCGTCTCACCACCTTGGTTGAGACATGTTATGAGTATTTTATCCTAATGTTCTTAAATTCTTTATTTCCTTACATTTGTCTCCTCTATGTTCCACTAACTTATTTCCCTTTGTTTATGTTTTGGTGCATGCATTATCTCATCATAACCATCATGACTATCATTTTTTTGGGACAACTATTCTAGTTTGGTGTTTAGCAAAAGGCATCATTTATGAAGCAACAACTTATCTCCACTATCGAGTCCTTTGAGAACATCAAAACATGGTCAGAAGGTCGGCAATGCCAAGATGGGGACATACTAAAGCTCGACTACGTCTCACGAATGCATGAAGAAGTCAAGATCAGTTTTTGTCAGAATGATTATCTAGAGCTGAAGCACATTTAGGGCAGCAACATGAAAAAAGCCTTCACTAAAAAGTACGGGGATATAGCTCTCTTACTTTGAGTTCAATTCGATGATGGCTTGCTACAAGCAGTGACACAGTTCTGGAATCTGGCCTATCAATATTTCACCTTCAACCAATAAGATTTAGCCCCTACCATTGATAAGTATACAGCTCTGCTCAACATAGAAAGGGTTAAGTCAAATTAGATTTACTGCAAAGCACTAACACCTCTTCCATTCAAAAAAAGGTTAAGGCAAGTTCTTAGGGCCACAGAAGCATGGGTTGATACTCACATTGAAGTAAAAAGGGAGTAACAAATGCATCTCTTAGGCTAGCTTGAAAGAGGCCATGGTAAATCTTTCTGATCAAAAGAAAGCTCAAGATGTCTACACTTTGGCAATCTACGGGCTTGTTATATTCCAAAAGATTGTAATGTAGAAGTGGCAGTCACAGATTTCTTTTCTCGCCTATGTTGTAACAGCAACCCTGCTTCTGCCATCATCACTGAAACCATCTGTGCCCTTAGCTTTTGTAAAAGAATGAGAATAAAAAGGTTTATCAGGTATGCCCCATTGCTCCATGTATGGCTCTTAGTTCACCTCTATGTTAGGGAGGAAAAAGCTAGGCAAAATTTCTTCTTCAAGTTTAGTCCTCTTTCTATAGTATTAGAGGAAGAATGTCATCCAGATAAGATAGAAAAGCATTGGCTTAAGGAATTACAAAACGTCAAGGAGGAAGAAATCACATGGGGAGCCCCATATGTGTTCCCTCAGTGGATTGTGTACAAATGTGGAGATTACACTTATGTATCGCTTCTCAGATTATGGCGAAGTACTAGTTATGCTCCTCTATTGGTATTATGTTAGTTCCAGTGCCAGCAATTCATCCCGGTCTTTGAAGACTTAGGACATTCAGATTTTGAATACAGAGAGCCCAATTATAAAGCAAAAGTTTAGTCAACTTTCCAAGCCTAGAAGAAGGTCCATTGTATGGAAAAATACTAGAGAAGAAGCCCTACCACTTTTGGATATGAAGATTGGAGACTCCATTGTATCAACGATCCATTGCCACCACCCAACTCTGAGATACTGCAAATCCTAATAGAGGAACCACCTTCTGAGATGGAGCTACTTAAGAGGGAGTTTGAGCGAGAAAAAGCATCCTTTGCCATATTAATCTCTCAACTTAAAGAGGAAAAGGGCCAGCTAGAGATGGATATCTATCTAAGGAGTGGTGAAATAGATCGAGTCATTAAAGAAAGAGATTGCTTCAAAGATGACCTTAAAAAACTAACCAAGGATTATGTGACTCTCTGAAAAGCCAACAAGTCTCGATGTATTGGCAAGACATCAGTCGAATAGGAAGCAAAAGTTGCCACTCTCAATCGCTAGCTGAATCAGCAAAACAAAGAAGTCAGAACCAGCAAATAAAATTCACAAAGGCACGTGCTCTTGCTTCCACCTACCAATGAAGAAATCAAGGATTAGAAGCCCAAATGAGTGATACGAGAGACGCCAAGGTTGAAAATGAAGCCCTCATTCATAGAATCCAAGAGTTAGAATAGTCTTTCCAGGTTCATCAAGGTCATATTAATGAACTAACAAGGGCTTTCGAGCAGCGCAAGCTAGATTGGCAAGCGACAATCGACCAAGAACAACATTAGCACCTCACTGAATAGGTTTAAATGGCTCAATGAGCGGCAAATGACATGATTGAAGCAGCTCGATCCATAAGGCAAGACATCATACCTGTTAGAGATCATGAGCAACAACTTTTAGGTTTTCTTGATCATGTGATTACATAATGTAATCACATTAGATACTTTTAGATGTAATCATGTTGTAAAAGAAAAACCCTTTTGTGATTCTATGAATGATATTATTGATGAAGATGTTCCAAAAATCAATTGTCTTCAATGCATATGCACATTAAATTTCACCATTTTTCATTACACGTGCATCAATCATTCATTATCTTAACTCATCATTTCTTCATAAATGCTCATCATTAAATACATTTTTAAATAAAAGTCTAATACGAGAATTAGGCCATAAAAGTGCAAGGGATTCCAAGATCAATCAGGAACATGGAACCTTACATCACGCACCGCTACAACACATGACGCCATAAGCAAATCATGGAGAGCGATCATGATTGAGTGACTTGAGCTAATGGTTAAGGAATAACAGGACCAGCTGCTCCATTAGCAAAGCAAAATGTAAACTTAGATGGCGAGACTTATGGGACTAATGACAGCCTCTATAAAAGAAAAAAGGCAAGCCAGCATTACCGAAACAAGGAATGATCCTCCTAACATTGAAAGTCCCTCTGCCAATAATCCAGAACCCGCCTAAGGGGAAATTAGACAAGGACAACGGCCCACTCCTCCACCTGTCACTCAGGCTTCTCTAGTCATCTACCTAAATCTCATTGCGGTAGGTTAATTCATTCCCAGTACTCAAAGGGTAAACGTAGGAGTCTCATTGATAGATCCAATAACCATTGACCATGAGGAACCAAAGGAAACAAAGGGTCAAAAGTCCACCATGATTGTAGAAGAAGTGAACAAATTCCAGCTAATAGAAAAATACCTCTAAGCTATCGAGGGGAGTGACAAGTTCAGAGCTCTTGACGTGCAATTGCTATCTCTGGTGTCTAACCTTGTCATTCCCTCAAAGTTTAAAGTCCTAAAGTTTGAGAAATTTAATCGAACCATCGACCCTTCTATCCATGTTCAAATGTACCTACGAAAAATGGCCGAGTACGAGAAAGATGAAAAGCTTTTCATTCATTACATCCAGCACAGCCTTATTAGGGCAGTAGCTCAATGGTATATCAGGCTAGATAATATGAAAATCCAATCATGGGCTGACCTAGCTAAGGCCTTTCTAAATCAATACCAGCACGTGTGGATTGGGCGTCGGATAGACTTTCCCTGATGAATTTCAAGAGAAGATCCATTAAAAGTTTTAGGCAATACACCCAAAGGTGGAGAAAAGAAGTAACCTCAGTGCAACCTTCCCTTATAGAAAAAAAGATGACAGTCACTTTCATTCATACCTTATATGCTCTTTATTACGAGAAGCTCATAGGAAATGCCACCAAGAAATTCACAGACTTAGTTTTTCTCCAGAGAAATGATCGATGCCACCATCAAGGGTGGTAGAATGTTTCTGGGGAAAGAACTGGGTCAAGTAAGAAGCCCATTGTCAGTAAGAAAAAGGAAAAAGAGGCAAATGCCATAAATTATGCTGGCTCTCTTATCCAAGATAGTGTTAAGCACTCAACCCTCGCTACTCAAGAATGCCACGTTCTTACCCTGTCACAATATCCTTGTAGCCAATGCCATAACTTATAACCTATCATTTGCAATCCCATCAAACCTACCATAAAGCTACCCTCCATAAGTCCACTAAAATACCAATTGAACAACCAATAATGCACTCAACAATCGAGGTGTAAATCAACCAAGACAACATTTTGATCCCATCCCTATGACCTATAAGGAGCTTTACCAAACCTTGCTCTAAAATCATTTAGTGGCCCTAATCTATGTCCTAGAAAAGAAGCCACCATACCTGTAATGGTACAACCCTAACACCTATTATGAATACCATGTTGGGGTAGCAAGGCATGACATTGAAAATTGCATGTATTTTAAACGAAATATGCAAAATCTAATCAACTCAAAAGTCTTGTAGTTTAGAATGAACCATGGACCAAATGTTGCTGCCAATCCTTTACCAAACCACTTAAGCCAGCTATAAACATTATCGATACCGAGTTATAGAATTTATGGATAACGGGGTCATATGAAGGCCCTTTCATTTTTCCTGTCCCTTTCATGTAATGTCAAGAAATAAAAATCTACCTGCCCTTACCCAAAGGCAGGTAAGTGTCCTATGTAAGGGGCATTTTCATCAAACATTATCAATTAATTGACTTTTGCTTATGTCATTCCATATTGCATGCCTACATCACTTTTCAATCTCTTTGTCTCAATTACTTTGTTGCCTCCATTCTTATCCGAATCCTTGGGTTATGTGTATACCTTTTGCAATGTTTATTTCTTCACCTTTTCAGGTGTCCTGATGATAGTGACATTAATGTGTCTAATGGGTCTTTGAAGATAGATTTTGAATGGTTAATTTGTGCTAGCAAAGTTGATCTTGAAGAAGGTTTTAAGAAAGCTCTGTACCACCAAACTTTTTACAGTTCAAGATCCAACATCATAATTCTATCCTTTATCACCCAAAGATGAATGGGGTAATCGAGGTGACCAATAAAAACATTAAAAAAATAGTTGAGAAAATGGCTGAGACTTAAAAAGACTGGCATAAGAAGCTATTATTTGCACTTCATGCCTCTTAGACCTTAATTTGTACTTCTACTAGCGCTACCCCATTCTCCCTTGTCTATGGCATGGAAGCTATATTGCCTATTGAAGTCGAGATCCCTTCTCGCAAAGGCTTGATGGAAACCAAACTTAAGATGCTAAATGGGTTAAGAACATATACAACCAGCTTAACCTTATTGAGGAAAAATGCATGAAAGCCATCTACCATGGTCAATTTTATCAAGGACGCATGATCTGACCCCACAACATTTTCACCCAGGTGAATTGGTATTGAAGAAGATCCTCCCAATTCACAAAGATGCACGAGGCAAATGGACCCCTAATTGGGAAGGACCATATGTTGTGAAGCAAGCCTTATCTGGAAAAGCCGTAATCTTGTCAGAAATGGATGGCAATGCCTTGCCCAACCCAGTCAACTCAAATTTTGTCAAGAAATATTACACGTAGAGGGCAAAAACCTGAAAAGTCATCCTTCAAAAAAAAGAAAACTAAGAAAAAAACACAAAAAACATAAAAAAATTAAAAAAAAAAAAACAAAAAAAGGGTCCAAATGAAAATCTGAAAAGGGCATCTAGGCAACCAACCTGACTACTATTGAAAACTCGCAAGAATGGCTTGAGAAGATCAATTTTGATGGGATATAAACTGAAAGCACTTACAAGACAATGCAAAGTAATCGTAGGGATCTTATAAAGATTAGCTTACACTAGTAACATTTATTGTTCGAGAAAGATCTTGGAAAGCACCTAAAGAACATCCATGTCATGATTGTCAGAGGCATCTTTTGCCTAAAAGATCATTTTTCTAGCTGCCTTATCAATTGCTTGTCAAATAGTATACCGAGTTATGTCTCTTGGTTGTTATGAATAATAAATATTGTCTTGTTACTTTTAACCGCTGTACAATTCACATTACACTTGTCATTTAACTAATAATGTTTGATAATCAACTTAAATATGCATCAAGACATCTCTATATTACATCAAAAGTAAAAGAAAAGCATAGGGAACTCTGCTTATGCCCTGATCGTCAAGATCATGCACTTTTTGCATCTAAACACCCAGTCGGCATGATCTTACACCAAGCCATTTCTTGTTTTCACAAGCCGTTTGTTAAGGAAAACCATTTTAAGCTAACCAAATATCGACCCATCCATTCTATTAAAATCCTATCGAAACTAGAGACATTAACTTAACCAGTCAAATACTCTCTAAATTATTGACAATGCCTTCCAATTGTCAGGAATATGATTGAGCCTCCCAAATCAGGAAATGCAATAATCTAAATTCTTGAAAATAGATTTTTGTCGTATCCCAAGTGAATTTGGGATAACCTACAATCCCCAACAGGATTAGGAAAATTCCCATCCGTTGTGGCAATAAAGATGAATCTCCATCCCTATAAGAGTCTAAATGACGTATAAGAAAAACTATGGCTATCTCCTGTATTAGATTTCACATCATGTAATCATGATAGCATTCCACATCATGCATTCATATTACCATCACACATCATGATTTTTTTTGCAGTGCTACTTCAAGTCAGGTTCATTAAACCTCCAAGGAGTCCCTTGTAAGAACTTTAAGCTTTGTTAACCAAGCGTTATTCAGGAGGCACCTACTAAGAAACCTTCTTATGCCTACATGAGTTGGTAGCAATAAACTTGTCTGTAAACAATCGGATGCCAATCATACCCACATCAAGCCCATAAGTCGTGGCACCTTTTCAAAGACCACAAGTCAGTGGCACACATTTAAAGCCCACAAGTCATTGGCACCTTTTCAAAGCACATAAGATAGTGGCACCCTTTTAAAGCTTATAAGTCAGTGGCACCCTTTTCAAAGCCCATAAGTCAGTGCCACCCATTTTAAAGCCCACAAGTCAGTGGCACCTCTTCAAAGCCCATATGTCAGTGGCACCTCTTTAAAGCCCATAAGTTAGTGGCACCTTTCTAAAAGCCCATAGTCAATGGCACCCCTTCAAAGCCTACAAGTTAGTGGCACCATTTTAAAGCCTATAAGTCAGTGGCACCCTTTTTAAAGCTGACAAGTTAGTGGCAACTCTTCAAAGCCCATAAGTTAGTGGCACCTTTTCAAAGCCCATAAGTCAGTGGCAACCTTTTCAAAGCCCACAAGTCAGTGGAACCTCTTTAAAGCCCATAAATCAATGGTGTCTTTCCAAAAGCTGGCCTTTTTCAAAGCCCATAAGTTAGTGGCATCCTTTCCAAAAGGCCACGAGTCAGTGGCACCCTCTTCAAAGCCCACGAGTCAGTGGCACCCTTTTGAAAACCCATGAGTGAGTGGCACCTTTCCAAAGCCCATAAGTCAGTGGCACCCTTTCGAAGCCTATAAGTTAGTGGCACCTCTTCAAAGCCCACACAAGCTGCTCGCACTCAAGTCTAAGCCAAAGCTCGTACAAGCTAGCGGCACTTGAGTCAGAGCCCACACAAGCTAGTGGCACCCAAGTTTAAGTCAAAGCCCACACAAGCCAGTGGCACTCAAGTCCAAGTCAAAGCCCATACAAGCTAGCGGCACCCAAGTCAAAGCCAACATAAGCTAGTGGCACCCAAGTTTGAGTCAAAGCCTACACAAGCTAGTGTCACTTAAGTCTAAGTCAAAGCCTCTACAAACTGGTAGCACTCCAATCAAAGCCCACAAAGCTGGTGGCACCTAAGTTTAAGTTAAAGTCCACATAAGCCAACGACACCCATACCAAAAATCCATGTTACTCTGTACCTTAGAAAACCTAACACCCTAGTAGGGAGGGCAAACCCTATAAAATTCACTTAAACCTCTATCAGGATCACTGCTAATACCCTGCACTTATCATAGCAAAGTATTAATTACAATTTATTTTTTTGCAAGTGTTTTAGGCAGCATCATTCCACCCAGGATAAAATAGTGTCTATTTGTCTTTGCCCTATTCCTGATTCTCAGCAATGGTCAAAAAGGGGTAGCTATAGACACTTTATTTTATCCAGGATAATTTTTTTCGCAACTTAGGGCATGGACGTGAGAGGGGGCGATGATCACTGAGTGACGTACTCAAAAAGGCCTATAGATCATATGAAAGATAAATGCAAAGATATGGCATCAAAGGACGTAGTTTAAGGTGTCTGAGGATAAAAGATATGAAACAATTCATAATTTTGCTTGAATGTATTGATACATGGTTCTCATGTATCGATACAATGCTCCAACGATCCAAAAATTTGAAATGTCCCTATTTGCATCGACATAACATGTAAATGTATCGACATATAAGCTTATGTATCGATACAGGAGCTCATGTATCGATACTAGGCCATGCTAAGACCAAAACGTGCATTCTGTAAAGAAATGTATCGATATATATCAACATGTATCAATACAATGGTTAGTAGTATTGATATAATGGTTTATAGTATTGATACAATGATCATTATATCGATGCAATGTTCATTGTATCAATACACTTAAGGTTTTTCAACCAAATGTATCGATATATTCTGTAATGATTAATACATACAAGCTATTTTCCATGGTCTGGGAATTTTTGACTCATCCACTATTGATCTAAAATTCGATTTTAATTTGTTTCTTTGCATCAAAAAAGATCAAAACCTATATCAGATTATGAATTTGGACTTTTGAATTAATCAAAACATTTATTTTGAAGTCTAAATTAGATAAAAAAGGTCAATGTCACATAATTACCTTACTCCTCCCTAGTTTATTAACCAAGATCACCATCAGCCACCTTATTTGCTAGATAATCATTTTAGCATTTAAACTAGCCACCCTATGTCCATCACATTGGCAGCAAGCTGCTCCCTGCAGCCACTCTATAGCCACCAAGCTGACATCACTTTGTCCCCCTTGAGAAATAACCAAAAACACCTCTAATTTGGCTTTAAAATGCTGGTAAAATAGACCACTTATATCTCAGCTGAGGGACTTTAGATTCTAGCTTGTTTTAGCTTTCTAAACACATTCACACACCAAGAAAACCAAATCCCATAGCTTTTCACTCAGCACCCAAAAATAGCCTTAAAACACTCACTTTCAATTGCTACACATTTTGAAAATCACCCTTATCCATACCAGGGCCAAAACCTCATTGTTTCCTTCTTTTTCTTGTTGATTAACAACAAAATAGTGCTGAGGTAAGATCAAAAGAATCAAAATTGAGATAAGACATAACTAGTAAGGTACCGATTTTGGGCATCGTGAAGAAGTTCATACCTCATCCGGTGTAACCAACTCCTAAACCCAAATGATGAATCTTTATACTACGTAAACCATGAGATCAATGTTTTAAGTTTCGTAACTTAAAACATTGGCTTCAATAGGCATCTGATCATGCCTAGCCCGAAATGATCGGTGGCGACTCCAAGCATTAGCTAATTCATGATGGTCATCCGAGACCAATAAGATGAGTGATTTGTCTTATGGTCCCCTTTATTATGTCATAAGTTGAGAATTTGTACTTTCTTATTCTCATCATATTGCGAAGAAAAAGACTCGATCAATAAGGCATTCTTAAGTCAAAAAAATATTTTAAGTCATATGCACCCATAGATTCGCGAGGATCCACCTCGAGGCCCATTGTGACAACAAGCGTAGTTAAAGTAGGAAAAAAATCGGCCAATCTTGAAAGTAATCTAAATAGTGGTACTGAAGCCACCAATGCTTAAGATGGGGTGATGCATGGGCAGCATCCTCTAACAGTAAACATCCTACCAACCTAGCCATTCATTTACATCAATCCTGCAACACTATCCCATATGATTCAAGGATTTCAAGGCATAGGTTTTCACCGACTAGGCTTAGAGTCCCAGACCTTGATGAGCAAATGGGGCAAGAGAAAGCAAACTGGCCCTCAAAAAATAATGAGGGCTTGGACAAGTATCAGTCGTTAGAGTAGTACCTTCGAGCTATTGAAAGAAGTAACAAATTTGGAATCATAGATGCAAAATCATTGGGGCTAGTCTCAAGTCTCATAATCCTGCCTAAGTTTAAAGTTCCTATTTTGAAAAATATAATGGAACTACTAACCTTATTGCTCATCTTTGCATGTACTATAGTAAAATGGTGGGGCATGAAAAGAACGAGAAACTACTAATCCTCATTGCTTTTAAGATAGTTTAATTGGGTTAGCTCTTCGATGGTACATAGATCCTGTAGGAATTCAACCTAGGCAAATTTGGCATGCGTATTCCTTGAATAGTATAAGCATGTGTCTGATGGGGCTCTGGATCACCTTTTCCTCATGAACATGGAGAAGAAATCTTCTAAAAGCTTTAGGCAATATACTCAGAGATAGAGAGAGGAGGAAGCTCAAGTTCACCCTCCTTTAACTGAAAAAGAAATGGTAGTCATGTTTGTTGGCACCCTATGAGCTCCTTAATATGAAATGCTGGTCGCGAGTGCTACAAGAGTTTACCAATATGGTTTATCGGGTGAAATGATTAAGAACGCTATTAAAAATGATAAGATATCTATTGAGGAGTCATCTGAATTAGTCAAAAAGAAAGCAAGTAAATGCAAGGAAAAAAGGTTAATATTGTTGGTGAAAATCATGCCAAGTTTGATCAGAGTCTGCATCCAACATAGTCTATGTACCTTTTAAACATGTTGAATACGAGTCTTAATCCTTATTCCCCTACCATAATAAGTTCATATCGGTGGGTTTGCTCCAACAATGAGCTTTGTGCCATACCCTGCTCAAAATGTGACCCAGAGTACGTGACCTTATAACATGAATAACACAAGAGCTACAAAAAATCAACAAGTACCTCGAGAAAGAAAGCACTTTAAACCACTCCCTTACTCTTATAAAGAGATTTACTCTTGCTTATTGGCAAGTAAACTAGTTGCCTCAGTATTCACAAACCCAAGATCACCACCATACCCTAGATAGTATAATGAGAATGCTTATAGTGAATACCACACTGGAGCACAAGGCCATTCCATTGAAAATTGCACTTCATTTAAAAGGAAGATGTAGGGTCTATTAGAAAAAGGAATGATCAAGATTGAATAGGGGCTTGGGCCAAATGTTGGAGCCAATCTAGTCTCTAATCATGCTAAATAAAGAGTAAGTGCGATAATCGATTAGAAAGGTCATTGGGTTGAAAAAAACATAGGGGAAGTCAAAACCCCATGAGCAACATCTGGCAGGCTCTTATGAAAGTTAGAATAGTAGCAGATGATAAAAATCAAATAAAAAATGCCATTGAGACATCTTACTACCACTGCAATCAAGAACATGATTTGCAACATTGTCTATCATTCTTGGAAATAGTCCAAGGATGATAGACCGATTTGAGATTAAGTTCTATGAGGAGTGGGATGAACATGTCGATCCATCCATTAATGCCATAGGTGAGGAAAGGCTTACCGATGATTGAATCTTAAGTTATTTGTCATTAATAGGCATGGAAAAGAGAATTAATAAAAGTTTTAGACAGTATCTTCGAGATGGATAGAGGAGGCTACCCAGATTCATCCCTTGTTGATGGAAAAATAAATGGTTGTTAGATTCATTGGCGCATTATAGGCATTTTACTAAAAATAGGTAGTGAAAAGCTTCGCAGATGTAGTCGTACTCTGTGGGATGATTGTTGAGGCCATGAAAAATGACTCGGGTAGAAAAAATATCTACAAAGACAAAGGGAAAAGAAAAATGAAAGCTAGTCAGTGACCAAAATCTGACATTGAAGCCAGTTCATCTCAAACTCATGCTAAGTTAGACCTAAAAAAATTATCATTGAAGAAAACTATGGATTGTAGAAAATATTGAAGAAGTTAGAACGCCACTAAATTTAGTTTGGCGAATCCTAGTGCAAGCTAAGTTACTTAAGCAGTCGAGAAGGCAGAGGAAAAAATTGATGACTTCTATGATTTCCATGCTACTTATGGCCATACTCTTTAAACATGCAAATAGTTTCGCACTATGTTTCAAAGAATAATGAATGAAGGCAACATCAAATTCTATCATGAAAAGCAAACCCCGCATATAGAGTTTGCAAATGCAACACCGTCTATCAACGTTATAGAAGAAAAAGAGGGCAACCCTCTTTATATTATTAGAAGGCCATTGATCTTATATGACAACCAATCGAGGGTCAAAGTCACCCCTATTTAGCCTGTGTTAAAGATGATCATTCAGTTTCCATCCCCTTTCCCTTATAAGGACGACAAAGTAATTTCTTAGAATTACAAAAGTAAAACCTTATTCACTAGTGTATCTTGTCAGTAAGCTACAAATGTTGACCTTTCAGGGGTAAGCCACTTAACTCAGAGTGGTAGGTGTTACACCCTAACAGCATCGAGAAGTGGCACTCAATAAGATAATGCTAATCTCATTCCTCAAGCACCAAAGTCTGCACCTAAAAACTTAGATTCGGTATCTGTCAAGGATCCAGTGAGTTAGAAAGAAGCTGCAAAACTTCTCAAGTTTAACAAACACAGGGAAGACAGCATCATCGATCAGTTAAACAACCAACCTACCATGATTTCTATGTTGTCACTATTGTTGAATTCAAAAGCTCATAGGAATGCCCTCTTTAAGGTTTTGAATGAGGCCTATGTCCTTCCTGACATCTCTATAGGTCAATTGGATCGCTTAGTGAGCAACATCACTGTCAATAATTACATATCTTTAAGTGATGATGAAATCTTGTATGAAGGGAGAGGAAACTATGAAGCCCTTTATATCACCACATATTGTAAAGGCATTATGTTGCCCAAGATGCTCATTAACAACAAATTGACTTCAAATGTAAAGCCCATATCATGCTTAAACAAGCTCTCTACTATGCATCTCATATCTAAAATAGTCATATGATTATGCAAGCATTTAATGAAACTTGTCAAAACATTGTAAGGAACATCACCATCCTATTCCAAATCAGCTCACGTACATACGAAGTTGACTTCCATATGATGGACATTGATATATCATATACCTGCCTATTAGGAAGGCCTTAAATTCACTTTGTTGGTGCTATACCATCATCTTTGCACCAAAAAGTTAAAATTTATCATTAAGAACAAAGTTGTCAGTATCAGAGGAGAAGAAGATATCATTGCTTCTACCTCAACTGATGCCCTATATCTCGAACTTGATGAAGATATCTCAGAATCCTTTTTCCAATCTTTTGAGTTTGTCAATGCTACTTATGTCAAAGAAAGGTTGCCAATAGTTTAGCCTTGCCTATCAAAGAGTGTTCATATTGGTTTGAAGTTAACAATTGGCAAAGGTGCCTAGGCTGGAAAGGGATTTAGAAAACACCTTCAAGGGATTCAAACCTAGTGCATAGCAGAAATGAAAACAAGCTCAGAAAAACAGCGACAAAAGGATGACTCATCTGCTAGGATAAGACACTGGGTATGAACTGATGATATTTCCACCACTTTGAGAAAGTTTTTGCCTAGAAGGATAAATGTATATTGGCTCTGCAAATGCTATGCTCATACTGAACAAGGCATTTAGAGATATTTTCATCAATGCAATTGATGAGCCAGAAACATTGATGACAAGCCTAGAGAGTGGTCTGTGCCCTCAAGATTTGTTCTGAGTGTTTGGACTAAAACTAAGATTATTGTACTATCCAAGTCTATTTCAAAGTAATGCTATGAACTAAACCAACACGCTTCCACCCGAGAGCATTGTTGGATCCTTTGTATGGGCATCTTTTATTAAGTGTTATCAATAAAAATGACTAAGCATTATGCATTTTATTCTTTATGTTCATAGCTCTTGTCAACTCTTAAACCTTTCTCTGCATTTTTTCCACCTATATTATTTTTTTTCCATATTTTTGAGTACCCTGATGAAGATGATATGCATGTTCATTATAAGACTTCAGAAATCAATTTTGAGCAACCAATCTATATCAGTGAGGTCGACTCTGAAGAGCATTCTGTAAAGAACTCCATACCTACAGACCTACTGAGATTAATTGAGTAGGAAAAAAGCAATATTACCTCATGAGGAATCCACCGAAATTATAAACCTTAGAGTAGAAGGAGACCCAAAAGAAATTAAAATCGAAACCTTTATAAAACCACCAACCCAGGCTGAACTAATAAGTCTCCTTAAGAGTATCGGGACATGTTTGCTTGGTTATACCAAGACATGTTTAAATTAGACACAACCATTGTAGTCCATAAACTTCCCTCTAAACCTAAATGCAAGCCCATATAATAAAAGCTCATAAGAATGAAGCCTAAAATGCTTCTAAAGATCAAAGAAGAAGTAAAGAAACAATTTAAAGCAAGATTTCTCAAAGTAGCAAAATTTCCTGAATGGGTAGCTAGTATTGTCCCAATTCTAAAAAAGAATGATAAAGTATAAATGTGTATGGACTACATGGATTTAAACCAAGCTAATCCCAAGGATAATTTTTCTCTGCCTAACATCAATACCCTAATAGACAACACTGCCAAAAATGCATTATTTTCCTTCATGGATAGGTTTTTGGGCTATAACCAAATGCAAATGGTGGTTGAAGACATGGAAAAGACCACCTTCATAACCATGTAGGGCACTTTCTACTATAAAGGATGCCCTTTGGGCTAAAAAATGCTAGGGTAACCTATCAGAGGGTGATGGCAACATTGTTCCATGACCTTATGCATAAAGAAATCGAGGTTTGTGTGGATGGCATATTCGCTAAATCACTAAAAGAGAGGGAACACATTGCTAACCTATAAAACTCTTTAAACAGCTGTGCAAATATCAAATTAAGTTGAATCTTGCCAAATGCACCTTTGGTGCCACATCTGGTAAATTTTAGGGTTCATTATAGCAAGAAAGGAATAAAAGTAGATCTCAATAAGGTCAAGGCCATCTAAACTTTGCCACCTCCTTGAACTCAAAAAGAAGTAAGAAGCTTTTTGGGAAGGTTAAACTACATAGCCTAATTCATATCTCAGTTGACAAGTAAATGTGATCCAATCTTTCAGCTACTTTGAAAACACAATCCTAGAGAATGGAATGAAAAATGTCAACAAGTTTTTAAAAAGGTCAAACATTACCTTTTGAACCTTTATGTACTTGTGTCACCTGTGCCCGGCTAGCCATTAATCTTGTATCTATCAATTTTTGACAAGTCAATGGGCTATGTATTAGGTCAACATGATGATTCAAGCAAGAATTAAAAGTTATTTACTACTTAAGAAGTAAGTTCACAAAATATGAAAATAATTACTCATTTGTTGAGAAGTTATGTTGTGCTTTAGCTTGGATGGCTCGAAGGTTAGGATAATAGATGTTGTACCACACTATGTGGCTAATCGCTAAACTCAATCCCATCAAGTATTTATGCGAAGCTTACACCTTGTCAGTGAGGTTAGATAGGTGGCAAGTATTGCTTTTCGAGTATGACATTATGTACATAAATTAGAAAGCCATCAAGGGTAGCGTAATAGCAAATTTCTTGGTAAGTTAGGCAATAAATGACTATCAGCCTTTGGACTTTAATTTTCCTGACAAAGATTTAATATGCATATATGAGGCAAAGAACACTATTAAGTGCAGCTTATTTTGGAAAATGTACTTCGATGGGGCTTCAAATGAGTTAGGGCATGGAATTAAGGCAATTCTTATCTCACCTGATGGAAACCACTACCCTTTCACTATAAAGTTGAATTTCGATTGTACAAATAATATAGCTGCATATGAGGCCTGCGTCATAAGACTCGAAGCTGCCATTGAAAGGGGCATTTGAACGTTGCAAGTGTTTAGAGATTCAGCCTTTGTCATTTACCAATTAAAAGAGGAATGGTAAACACATTATGCTAAATTGGTCAACTATGGTAATCTAGTCTTAGAACTTAAAAAAAAGTTTGATGATATTAGCTTTTAGCATCTACCTCGAGAAGAGAACCAAATTGCTGATGTCATGGCCATCTTATCATCTATGTTTAAAGTTAATCAAGAATTAGACATTGCTCCTATTTAAATGAGTATCAATACACCCTTGATGCATTGTCAGAATGTTGAAGAAGAGAAAGACAGCTTACCATGGTATCATAACATCTTTCAGTACATCAAGGATCAATGATACCCAAAAGACACCACCGAAATTGATAAGAGAAACATCGACGATTAGCCACAAGCTTCATTTTAGATGGTGGGATTCTGTATAAGAAAGGTTGAGATCAAGTGGTACTCTGATGCATGGATGCGTCTGAAGTTCATGAAAGAGTTTATGGTATGCATGCTAGTCGACACCAAATAGCCAAACAAGTCATGCAATTAGGCTACTATTGGACATGTTATGATAGCTCTATGGCCTTTTTCTATATGGGACATGGACATGATTGGACCAATTACCCTTAGGGCTTCTAATGGGCATTACTTTATTTTGGTCACAATTGATTATTTCACCAAATAGGTGGAGGCAGCCTCTTATGCCAATGTCACTAGATCTATTGTATGCAAATTTGTGAAACTAGACATCATCTATAGATTAGTTTTCCTAAACAATTATTACTAATAATGCATGTAACATGAAAAACAATATATTGCAAGCAGTCTGCTCTCAGTTCAAAATTTAACATCAAAACTCCATCTTATATTATCTAAAAATGAATGGGGCAGTTAATGTAGCCAACAAGAATATCAAGAAGATTGTCGAAAAGATGGTTGATACGTATAAAGATTGGCATGAAAAGTTACCTTTTGCTTTGCATGCTTATCGCACGGTCGTACAAACTTCTATGAGTGCTACCTTGTTTTCCTTAGTCTATGACACAGAGGCTATTCTACCTATCAAGGTTGAAATTTTGTCACTTAGAGTTTTAATGGAATCACAACTTAAAGAGGCAAATATGTTAAAAGTCAATATGAGCAACTCAATCTCATCAAAAAAAAAATCAAAGCCATCTATTATGGGCAAATATATCAAAAGTGTATGATGAGAGCTCATGACAAAAAGGTCTATCCCTATCAGTTTCAAGAAGGTGACTTGGTGCTCTAACAAATTCTCCCGATCCATAAAAACGTTTACGGAAAATGGACCCTAAATTCAAAATGGTCGTATGTGGTGAAACATGTATTTTTTTAAGGAGCCTTAGTCTTAATTGAGATGGATGATAACAACTTACCTAACCCTATGAACTCTCGATTCTATTAAGAAATACTATGCTTAAAAGGATTTTAGGATTAAAAACCAAAAGGGTATCTTATTTCTCTTTCTCCTTCCACTCTTTAAAGAAAAAGAAAAAGGACCAACTTATGTTGAAAACCTAAAAGGGCAGCTTGAGTGACCAGACCCTTCAAACCAAATCAAGCCTAAACCATCACCAACCCAAAACCAATTTTCCCCACATTTGCAACTCTGTTAAAGACAATGAACTATAACCTCATCTACTTGTTCTATACTAACCAACCCCACCAAACCTTATCCACACTTACATTTGAAAAATGAAAACTACCTAATTTTGAGGCCTCTATCCCATCATGGGCAATCTAAGGAATTTTCTTATAATTTGACCAACACCACAAGGATTAACTACTTAAGAGAAAATCTTTGAAAGCATTCAGTGAAGAACTCATGTCATCAGCATCAGAGCCAATCGATCAGGAAGACCTCTCTGACCTCTTTTACATTTCAAAATCTTTCACAATCTGATAAGTTTGTCATAACTTGTACCTTTTTTCTTTGAATGAAAGTACAAGATTTCTCATAAAATATTTTCATAACCCTATATTCTATGTTGCATCATGTTTATCCTTTAATCAATAATGCTTCATAAATGGACAAAACTGATAACAGGATTTCCTATCATTACTTAGAAAGATAGACCTTTGCAAGAATTTTGGTTCCATGTCTAAAAATGAACTCTTGAGGCAATAACTAGTCTTACCCTAGGACTCTACATCTTGAAAATATACTCAAAACCTCCTCCCAATAAGTGATCACGGACCTCTTGTACCTTCAAAGAATGGATGACTTTAATACTCAAAGCTTCTGGAAATCTAAAGCAAGTTTGACACACCCTGGGCAAAAGGCCACCTTACCAAAGTCAAAAAGGGGTAAAACCAACCATTGAATTAGGCCTTTAAAGTCATTTGGACATGCACTTGCATCCTCATGCATTAAGTGGCATTTAATATCCTACAAGTACCAACCCTCGTAGCAGAAGTCAAATTTGTAAGAAACTTAAGGTATAATTTTTTTTATCTTGAAAAACCTCAAAAGGCCGTAAGTAAGTATCTTTAACCTTATAGATTATTAAAAATCATCCAAAGGAAGTATCCTAAGCTCATTTTCTTTCAATCCTCAAAGAGTACGACACTTACCTAAGCCCACACAACCTGGTGGCACCTACCTATCTCAGTTCTTAAAAAGTAGGACACTTATCACTACCCACATAAATTGGTGGCAATTATTTACCTTAGTCCTTAAAGAGCAGAATGCTCATCTAAGCTCACACAAACTTGTGGCACCAACCGACCTTAGTCCTTAAAGAGCAAGATGCTTATCAAAGCCCCTATAAACCGGTGGCACCTATTTACCTCAGTCCTCAAAGAGCAGGATGCTTATCAAAGTCTATACAAACTGGTGGCACCTATCTACCTTAGTCCACAAAGAGTTAGACATTTTTCTTTACCTACTTTAAAGCCCACACAAGCTAGTGGCACTTGTCTACCTTAGTTTCATAAACAGCAGGGCATCTTTCTTTACCTACTTCAAAGCCCACACAAGTTGATAGCACATGTTTAGGATTAAACCTAAAAAATAACCTAGTAGGGAGGTCAAACCCTATAAAATTCATCAAAACTTTATTTTTGTAAGCTATTCAATCCATTTCAATGTGATACTAAATAGCTCTCCACTTCTCTGTAGGCTCACAATCCATCATCCCATCCAAACAAAATAATGTCCATTTTTCTTTGCCCTACTTCTAATACTTAGCAATAGCTAAAGAGGGGCAACTGTAGACACCTCATTTTGTCCAGGCCAATTTTTGGCATCCTAAGACTTAGGTGAAATATGATAAAATTAGAAAATAAAAAGAAAACTAGGGAACAACTGTCAAGTGCTGTGTCACCAAGAGTATCAATATATAAGCTTGAGTATCAATATAAGTCCATGGAGTATCGATTCAAGCCTCTAAGTTTCAAGATTAAAAACATTTTTTGCTTTTAATATCGATACATAGCTCATTGTATTAGTACTTATTGGTAAAACATACCTTGTGTATCGATATGCAATGTTCTTATTGATACACAAAGATATATTAGCCTAGTTTGATCTATTTTCTAGCCACTGCAGCACTAATTGAAAATCTGATTCAAACACATTTCTTGCACAAAAAATCATCAAAATTCATACCATGCTTCATTTTTGGGCCTGTGATTGGATTTAAATAAAGTTTTAAGGTCCAAATAGCCAATGATAAAAGACATTTCGTGGCATTATGTAATTTGTCAAAGGGTAAAACTGAACTTATTTAATGCTCAACCGTGTAAACTAGTCTAGATGCATTATTTTTGCTGAGTGAACCAATGGGTTTGCATGGCAACTGAGCACTATACCTAAGCTCTGCATGAAGTACATGCACCAAAACCCAAAATTGCCCTTGCCGTGTTATCTTTTGTCTTCATAGCCATATGGCTATATAAGCCAACCTTGGACTCAACTAAAACACAATTAACCAGCAAGAAGAAAAAAGGATTCCTAGCAAAAAAATCTCACTACTAATCATTCCTTTAATTTTCCCTAACCACTAAAAAACTAAAAAAACATTTTTCCATTTTCGGATCCCTCTAAAACCATCACCAAAAGTATTTCAAAAAACCTTCATTTCACTCGTATTCCCTTTCAAAACTCCCTTTTATCCAGACCTAACTAGAAAGCCCCTTTTTTTCATCACTATTTTGCTATTTAACCCTAAAAAGGTGAAGTTCAAAACTACTGCTAAGAGAAAAGGCTAAAACTTGAAACTTTTGGTATATTTTCTTTATGTGACTCTACATATTCTTTGATTTTTTAGCATTTCCATCCTTTTAGTGACCTTTCCATGTTACCAAGACCCTTTTAAGGTTCTCATGCATTATTGCTGCCTTGTTTGTGGTAGTCTTAGAGTGTTGATGTTCTCTTGATGCCTTGATGTTGCATGGTAGCCAAATATCTAGTCTTTCATTGTGTCATCAAAACAACCCCCTTATTTATGCATTTTCTATCATGTTTCATCTATTTTCATATGCTTAACCGATGCTTAAATGTTCACCTTAACATGTCTTATGTATATCCATGCATTTTTTTGTGTTTTAAGGAGTTTCATAACATAAAAATGATGTCTTAACAAATTTATCCTGCATTTCTTTGTTTAAATAAGTTCATGCACCTTATTTGTTATCTTCTCACATTTTTATCACCTATTCCCTTGTTAATATGTCACTTGTGTGTGTTTGCATGTTTAGACCTTGTTCATCTTAGTGCATATTATGGTTTGTTCATGTTATTCCTGTCAAGATGCATGCTTGTTTATTAAGTTCATGCTTCCTCCAATACATGAATAATAGCATGGTTTTAATATTTTCATAAAATTGGTCTTCTAATATTAGGGACAAAGTAAACATTTTAGCTCTAGATTCATGATAACACAAGTTTAAAGATGCTATTTTTTTAAACAAACATAACTTTCTTTAGTTAGAAAAAATACTAAGCCTTAATCTCGAGTCTAACACCTTCATGGCATGTCAACGGGTTGTTTCATCATCCCAAACTACTCTAGGATTATGGAATGAACTCGTGATGCCTGCATCATTCTTTCCCTTGTGTTATGGAAGTTCGAATGTCCATAAATTGAGTTCGACCCTCAAGAAACTTGAAATATCAAATAACCCCTTTTTTGCTAAGATGACACTACAGTCTGATTTGAAAAATCATTTTTGAACCACAAAATATCTTCTTATATTTTTTTTAATATTTTTCCTTAAAGGGCATCAAATCACCTTTCTAACGGTGTCTTATTTGCCCTCATATCATCCCAGACGAGGGAGTTATGATTTTTCAAACATTTACAGTTCAAAACCCCTGGAACCTACGTGTAACATTTAGTTTGGGCCATTTTTGCCCATTAGATGACTTTTATGTAATCTTAAAATAATTTTCCTAAAAATTTCACAAAAGTCTTTTTTCAGAAATGTATTGATCATGATCTAATGATTCTTGATAAGCTTAGCACGATTTTCTAAAATCCATCATGCCATTTTTCTTGTACATGCTACTAGTGTTAAGACAAACTTAAATTCAAAAATTAATTCTACCTAGAAAATAATTTTCTAAGATTTTTGGAATATTTTATATTACACCTTATCGAGTTACCTTTCCAATGGTACCTCACTTAACCTCTGAAGTCTTTGGATGTACCCAAAAAAATTCAAGAATGGAGGTGACATGATGCTATCCTTTGTTCTTAGCTAAATTTTTGAATATTCTTTTATTGAGATGTTCAAATGCCTCAAAATGCATCCAGTTGGTTCCCCCATAGCACCAACCCTTTTTAACTCAGATCAAGGCTAAAAAAATTTTAAAAAAAGGATTTCATATTAAAATTTTTGGTAGTGGAGATACTCCAACTTTATTGCTTTAAGGGGATACTCCAACCCTATTTTTAATTAAAAATCTAAATTTTCTCTTTATTCCCAAATATTTTCCTAACTCCATTCTCAAGGATACTCTAATGCCACCTCTCTAAAGGGATACTCCAACCTTGCTTTACCTAAAAAAAAAATTGAAAATTTTCTTTCTTTCAAGTACCTTACATTACTTTGATTAAAATTATCTTTGTCCTTTAAATCACCTCCGAATCCAAACCTATCTCTAAAATTGTCATCTAGATTATTCTTCAATAATCGATGGCAATTATGAGCTACAGTTTGTTCATCCCTCCTTTTTTATGTTTTTTTGGTTATGATTGCTTGTTTGAGATATTATTATATTTCTCTTTTTTTGTCTTACTAACACATTTCTTTTTGTAGTGATCAACGTGCATCATGTTTTAAATTTGCTTTTTTAATAAAATTTACAAGACAATCTTTCATGTTGGCATTTCTCTAGTGCCTAATATGAAACATCCAATTTTTTAAAATCCAATCCGAGCATTGTTTTCATGAAAATCCTTATGTTCCTCACATCTTTAAGGTGCATAGGTGATCTAATTTTCTTTAAAAACCCAGATTTGTATTTTTCACCAAAACTTCATGCATTTAGGAGGATTATATCTAAAAAAAGACTAAATGGAACCAATTTAACCAAGACCAAAGTGAGACATAGTTGTAGGTACTAATTTCAAGCATCATGGGGATACTAATCTTTCCTTGGACGTAACCAACTCCCGAACCCAACCAACTAATCTTCGAGATTTGTAGACCTAGAAATCGATGTTTCAAGTTTCATAACTCAGAATATTATTTTCAATAGGCATCTAATCCTAGTTGGATTAGCTGGACGCTATCGAGTTAAAGCTTACACAAGCTAGTGGTGCTTGTTTGGGGGGTCAGACCCAAGAAACAACCTACCTTAGTCCATAAAGAGCTAGACGTCTATCGACTTAAAGCCTACACAAGCCAGTGGCACTTGTTTAGAGGGTTCAAACCCAATAAACAACCTATGTCAATCCACAAAGAGCTAAACATTTATTGAGTCAAAGCCTACACAAGTTGGTAGCACTTGTCTAGGGGTTCAAACCTAGAAAACAACCTATTTCAGTCCATAAAAGCTGGATGCCTATCGAGTCAAAGCCCATACAAGGTGGTGGCACCTATTTGAGGGTCAAACCCAAGAAATAACCTATTTCAGTCCATAAAGAGATGGACAATATCGAAATCAACACCTACACAAGTTGATGGTGCCTATCCGATAGGGTAAACCTAGGATATAACCTACCTTAGTCCATAAAGAGTTGAACTCTTATTGAGTTAAAACCCACACAAGTTGGTGGCACTTATTTGGAGGATCAAACCTAATAAACAACCTAGTAAAAAGGCTAAACCCTACGAAACTCACTAAAATTTTCCTTTCTGTTAGAATCATTATAGATATACTTGGTCTGTCTCAAAATAACACTAGCTAAATCTCTATTTCTCTACCGGTATATGAAACCATTATCCTACTCAAATAAAATGTTGTCTATTTTTTTGCCTTATTTTTAAGACTTAGTAATGGCTAAAGAAGGGCAACTATAAATACTTTATTGTCTGAGCTAACTTTTTACATCCTAAGACTTAATTAAAAGATAATAGAAATAGAAAATAAAAAAATAAATTAAGGATGATAGTTAGGTGTCATATTGCCAGGCATTATTAGGTGCTATGGTACTAGATGAAAAAATTTTAAGGGAAGGTTAGAAATGCCTAAGGGTCATATTAAAGAAAATTATATAAATGAGGCATCCAAGGTCACTATTCTAGGTGTCATTAGAGTCATTTAGATGAGTGTACAAGTGACCACAGTGAGATATTTAAAGAGCTCAAGGTACGTGCAAGTTATATCGGTGTATAAATATTGATATAAGGCCTTTACGTTGTCAAAATTTTGAATATTCAGATATAGTATCGATACTATAGGGTTTGGTATCGATACCTAAGGTTTGGTATTGATACCTGGCATGTTTGTATCGATACAGACCTTTGCAGTAGCTAAAGTTGTCATTTTTAACAAAATATATCGATACACAAGCATAAGTATCGATATAAATCCATAAAGTATTGATACGAGCCTCTAAATCTTAAGACTAGAAATAATTTTTTGCTTTTAGTATCAATACACACATCATTTTATCGATACTTATATGTAAAAGTTACCTTCTGTAACAATACAAAATGTTTTATATCGATGCACTAAGGCATTTTTGCCTAGTTTGAGCCACTTTTTAGCCTTCTAAAATCTGATTCAAACATGATTTTTCATCAAAAATCATCATAATTCATATTAGGCCTCAATTATGGGCTTGTGATTGGATTGAAACAAAATTTTAAAGCTTAAATAGCAAATGGCAAGGGTTATTTTCAAGAAATATATGGTTTTAAGAGGGTATGCTAGTAATATCTCTGGTTAGAGGTTCTTACAGTGCTTTTGTCCCATTACTCTACATAGCAAAACCAATGAAGAGAAGGCCAATTGAGCACAATAGCTGGAGATGTTCCCTATTACTTAAATGAAAGATAAAAAAAAATCTTTATTTTTTCTCCCAAAAGCATTGGGTAACCCTTGGATTTTAGAAGAAAAAGTTGGCTCAGCAGAGGGGACATATAGACTTTTTTAGCTGCCTTAAAAAAAACCTTCAGCAATCTCCAACCCTAAAACTATCCTAGTACATTGTTCCATTGACCTCCATACTTCATTCTCATATTTCCCCAAAGCCACTACTAGAAAGCCTCTAAAAAATCAACCTTTCATGCACATTTATCCTTAAAACATCTCACCATCAATAATTTTAGTAGAAAGCTTTTTCTTTTCATCCTTTTCTTGCTAAATAATAGCAAAAAGAGGAAAGGAACTAAGCTTAAAGTCACTGCTTCAAGTAGAGAGGAATTTTTTATATATTTTCTTTACTTTGTTCCATATTGTTTTTCTTTTGTTTTTATTATCTACATCATTTTAGTGAACCATTTATGCTACCATGAACATCCTAGGACTCTCATGCATTATTGTTGCCATGGTTATGGTAGTCTTAGGATCTTGATGTTCTTTTGAGGCCTTGATGTTGCTTGGTGGGCCAAACTTTTACTCTTTCATTTATCATATTTTATTTATTTTCACATGCTTAAAACATGCTTGAGTGTTCTTCCTAACATGCATTGAGTATGTTCATGCATTTTTTGGTATTTTTAAAACTCTCATGGCACAAAAATGTTGTCTTAAAAATTTCAACATGCTTTTCTTCACTTAAATATGTTAATGTCATTTCTATGCATCTTATTTGTCATCTTCTTACATTTTTGTTACCCTTTTCATGTCAAAATGTCATCTTTTGCATGTAATACTTGTTCATCTTTGTGCATGTTGTATTTTATTCATGATTTGTTTGTCAAAATGCATACATGTTTGCTACAAAAAATTTGATTTTTCAAAAAACCCCAGGTTAAGTTTATGCTGCCTGTAAATAATAGGGACCAGCATAGATTTAATGTTTTGATTAAATTTCTCCTTCAATCTTAGGGACAAACTAAACTTCAAGGTCTAGATTCATGGAAATAAAATGGTATTTTCTTTTGTTAAAGTATTAAGCCTTGATCTTAAGTTTAATACCTTTTTTAATGACATGGTTAATGGGTTGTTTCATCAATTTAACGCACTTTGAGATTGTGGAATGAACTTGTAGTGCCTGTGTTACTTGTTCCTTTTTAGAATGGATGTTTGGATGTCCCAGATTCGACTCTATCATTGGAAAAAACTTAAAAATATCAAATAAC
This sequence comes from Adansonia grandidieri, assembly GCA_038382065.1. Lineage (NCBI taxonomy): Eukaryota > Viridiplantae > Streptophyta > Magnoliopsida > Malvales > Malvaceae > Adansonia > Adansonia grandidieri. The sequence goes on along the minus strand of JBBYHK010168844.1, from coordinate 5,843 downwards.
TCCCCTTTTTCTTGCTTTGACAACACCATAGTCTGAGTTTAAAAAATTATTTTCAAATTATAAATGATTTTTCTAGAATTTTTTGATATTTTTCCTTAAAAGGCATCAAAATACCTTTCTAACAGTGCCTTAGTTGCCCTCAGATCATTCTAAAGGATAGAGTTATGATTTTTCAAACCTTTGCTACCTGGAACCCCTTAAACCAGCGTATTATGTTTTGTTTGGGCCATTTTTTCTTGTCAAATGATTTTTTGAAATTTTTATATATTTTTCTGAAAAGTTTACAAAATTCTCTTTTTAGAAAGTTATTGTTTATGATTTAATGATTCCAAATGAGCCCAAAACAATTCTTCAAAATCCATCATGCCCTTTCCTTCGTACATACTACTAGTGTCGAAATAGGCTTAACTCTAAAAATTAATTTCACCTAAAGGATGATCTTTTAGGATTTTAAAAATATTTTATATTAGTCTTTATCGGGTTTCTTTTCCAATGATACCTCATTTATCTCCTGAAGCCTTAAGATAAACTCGAAATAAATTCAAAAGTAAAGACAACACGATGCCGTCCCTTGTTCTTCACCTAATTTTTGAAAGACCTTTACAAAAATGTTCGAATGTCTTGAAGTACATCTAATTCCTACTATACAAACCCTTTAGGCTCAGATCAGGGCTTGTGATGAGAATATATTTTATACAAATCTTTGGCTTCCTATTTTTAAAATTCTTTTCTTCAAACAAAAACTTCTTATTTTAAAATATCAAAAGTTTTCATCTTTAGGGATACTACAAGCCGATCACTCTAGGGATACTCCAATCCTATGTTTTCATAAAAAACTTAAAATTTCTCTCTTGGATTTATTCAAAATTCCTAATTATTTCCTAAAATCATCAAAGATATCCATTTTAGGGATGCTTCAACCCTATAACTCCAAGGGGATACTTCAACCCCATTTTCCATCAAAAACTTAATTTTTTTCTCTTAGATATATTCAAGATTCCTAATTATTTTTATAACTTTATCTTTAGGGATTGTCTAACCTATCTCTTTGAAGGGATACTCCAACCCACTTGTACCTCAAAAAAATCTAAAAATTTTTTCTCCTTCGAATGTCTCAGATTGTTTTGATTAAAATAATTTTTGTCTCTCAAATTACCACTGAAACTAAAATCGTCTCTAAATTGTTATCCTGGTTATTCATTAATATTCAAAGACAATTATGAGATGCATTTTGATTGTCCCTTCTTCTTACATTTTTTTTTGTTTTTGATTATTTGTTTACAATATTATTATATTCCCTTTTGACTTACTAACGAGTTTTCTTTTTGTAATGATTGTCGTGCACTAATATTTAAAACCTTTTTCAAAGAAATTTACAAGACAATGTTTCATGTTAGCATCTCTCTAGTGCCTAAAATAAAATATCTAAATTTTCAAAATTTAATTAGAAAACTATTTATATAAAAATCCCTGTGCTCTTCATACATTCGCGACACATAAGTGATACAAATCTTTTTTTAAAACTAGATTTACATTTTCCACCAAAACTTTATGCATAAAAATGAGATTATATCTAAATAATGACCAAATAGAACCAATTAAGCTGAAACTAAAGCGAGACATAGTTAGTCAATATCGATTTTGGGTGTCGTAAGGGATGCTAATCCTTTCTCTCGTGTAACCAACTCTTGAACCCAACCAATGAATCTTTGGACCTTGTAGACCCTGAAATCAATGCCTTGAGTTTTGTAACTTGGGATATTATTTTCAATAGGCCTCTGATCATGCCTAGCCTGAAATAATCATTGGCAACTTTGATTTTATAGTTACTTTACGGTAACTTTCCTAAGACTAGTTAGATGATTCTTTCGACAATCTCTCATTCTTCACATTATCATACCTAATCCAAATCTCGACTAAGGGATAACTTAAATGCTCAACCACACCACCATATATCTTTTAAGTCATGCACACCTGCTTTAGGTTATCTAGAGAGAAACTAGAGAGAAAAATAAAGTTACATGGCAACAAGAAATATTAATCAGGGAGACATTCTAATGGATGTTTCAAAAACTAAGCATTTGTCTTAACCTATGAAGGTTCTAATATCTTAAAATTTTAAGATCTTGACAACTCTCTTAATATTATAAGATAATTTTCCTTTCTATGGCTCGTTGGGCACATTGAATATGACTTTAGATTTTTGCCTTTGCTCTAGTTACACTTTTTTTGTGTTTTCACTTAAAGCTTTATTCTTGTCTTTCTTGACCTTTATCTTTTTGACCCTTTTTGTTTGTTTCCTTTTACTGTTCCATCATGTCCTTTAAGGAAACTTAAAATTTTCTAAAAGAATAATTTGCTAAAAAGTGGAGTCATTAGTTCAAACATTTATGCCTAATTAAGACAAACTTTTTGAGGTATGAATGTAGGCTAAGGTTCTAGGTTTTGAAAAAAGGGTATACAGGCCAAATTTAGTGTTTGAGATGATTAAATCAAAGATTATTTCTTTTTGTAAGGGCTTTAATCCCTTTTACATTTAATGTCCTTATTTTTTTATTTTTCTCTTTCTTGATTTGATCTTTACTTTGACTTTTGATTGATCTTTTTTTTAGTTTTTTAATTTTTAATTTTTTACTTTGCTATTTTTTTGGACTTTTTTTTTAATTTTTTGGAAGGAATTTTGAATTTGATGACCCAGTACATCCTATATTTACCCCTTGATGTCAAATATTTTGATCATTGTAGAAGTAGATATCCACTTTATTTCCCTTAAAGGGTTTTTCATGCCCCTTAATATAGATGGTGATCCTTAATCAGGGTTTTTGAAAAAAGAACTAGTTAGGCTCAAAAGGTGTATCAAGGGGAATGATTTTGTTATTTGCAAAAAGATAACAAAAAAATGGTTGTCTTTCATTTCAAATATGGATAAATGGACTTATAAGTCATTTTTTGAGACAAAGTTCCCTTGAAAACATGTTGAATGTCTTAATCACATGATGTAGCATTCAATTTCATTTTCCTTTTTTCTTTCCCAAATGCTTGAAGGTATGTTCCTTAGAGTCACTGACTTGCCCTAGCCATATGTGATTTTAGGTTTCGATTGACCAAGCAAAAGAGTTGTCAGGGGGGTCTTTTACTGCAACAGTAGAAACAGTGCATTTTTATTATGTTCACTCTTAGTTAAAGGTCTAGAGAAATGTTATGGCATCCGTACGAAGGATTGTCTAAAGGAATTATGGTGTCCATGAGGATTTACTCTAATAGAAACAGTGTATTTTGGCTATGTTTGTTATTGGTCAAAGGTTTGGGAAAGGTTGTGTCCATGATAAGAGGTTGTCTAAATGATTTCGAGGAGTCTTAAGGTCTTAACCCAATCTTAGCACACGTCAAACTCAACCACCTAGTTCTCTTAAAAGTAGGTCTTGATTCCTTAACTTTCAAGCAACCCTAAAGATGGTTCTTTTGATTGGTCAATTTTTGATTTGATTTTATTTGTAAAGTGACCTAAGGTGATATCATGTAGGATATAAGCAAAATGTTCTAGAAAAGTTAGATTTGGCCCTAAAGATGATCGTCGATTTATCAAGACTATCAACATTTTTTTCAAGACTATCAAGATCGAAAGTTAGTCACATGGGGACTTTATTGTCAAAGAGATTCAACATTCAAAATGATACGTGATGATTGCAAGTAATAATTCATTCATTTGAATCCAAACTTCATATTCTTTTAGAAATGAAAAATATGTTTAGAATTTAAACAAGGTTAAAAATTGCCTTTGTTCGGCATACTACTCTAAGACTGATAGTTTTTAGACAAGTTGTTTCTGATAAGAATTCATGAGTGACTTGAACTTTGTTGGATTTTCATTGATGATGACTTGAACCTTACCTTTGAATGCCTCATAATTCTCTATACATTGTCCTTTTACCCCCTGGTGATACTTATATGTGAGGCTTAGATCGTACCATTTTGGATAAGGACGATTCCTAGACTTTAATAGAGCAGTGGAGATCATTTGGTTCTAAATTAGCAAAGGAAATATTTTCATGTAAGATATTTGCAGAGAGTGGTGCAACTTTGTCTTTTTTCTCTTACATTCATAAGAATAGTTTGAGTTAACCTTTAAGCTAGTTTGTATCCTGGGACAGGTGTTGGAGTATATAGATAGAACTATAGAGGCTGACGGTTAATTGTCAGTTAAAAGTAAGGACACAATTTGAATGGATGTCCTTGAATTGGTCCTTTGTGTTTGCTATCGATGATTAAAACTTGCTCGTCAATTTCTCTTCCAGAACATATGTATTGGCACTTTTGATTCTCCTTATCTTGATCCTATTTTTTATTCTACCAACAGTGAACTGCATATCCATGAATTCTATAAAGGTAATGCCAATCATTTTGTCATAATAAAGAGAAGGGAGAGTATCCACTGTAGACACCTTATTTTGTCTGGGCTAAATTTTAGCAATCTGGAGCAGAGACGTAAGAGGGGGCAATGATCGTTGGGCAACAGCATCACCTAGCAAAAAAGTATTTTAAAGATGTTAAGAAGGCCTAGGGATCATATCAAAGGTAAATGCAAAGATGTGGCATCAAAGGAAATAGTCTAAGGTATCCGGGGACAAACGATATGAGAAAATTCACAATTTTACTTGAATGTATCGATACAATGCTCCAACGCACCAAAAATTTGAAATGTCCCCATTTGTATTGATACAACATGTAGATGTGTTGATACATAAGCTTCTGTATCGATACAGGACCTCATGTATCGATACTAAACCATGTTAGGACCAAAACATGCATTCTGTAAAGAAATGTATCGATACATATCAACATGCATGCATCGATACAGATCATTGTATCGATACAATGCTCATTGTATCAATACTATCAAGGTTTCTGGACCTCTAGACCAAATGTATCGATACGTTATGCAATGTATCGATACATGCAGGCCATTTTTATGGTCCAGGCATTTTTGAATCATCCGCCATTGATCCAAAACTCGATTTTAACTCATTTCTTTGCATCAGGAAAGATTAAAACACACAACAGATTACGAATTTAGACTTTTGAATTAATCATAACATCTTTTTGAAGTCTAAATTAGATCAAGAAAGGTCAACATCACATGATCACCCTACTCCTTAGCTTGTTAACCAATATCACCATCAGCCACCCTATCTGCTGGAAAAACATTTCACCATTTAATCCAGCCACTCTATGCACATACATTGGCAATAAGTTGCTTCCTACAGCCACCTTATAGCCACCATGCTGACATCACCTTGTCCTCCCTAGAGAAATGGCCAAAAAAACACCTTTAATTTGGCTCCAAAAGGCTGGTATAAATAAACCACTTCTATCTCAGCTAAAAAGGTTAGATTCTAGCTCATTTACACTTCCAAAAACACATTCATAAACCAAGAAAACCAAATCCCGTAGCTCTTTACTCACCACCCAAAAATAGCCCCAAAACACTTACTTTCAACCACTACACACTCCAAAAATCACCCTCATCCATACCAAAACCAAAACCTCATTATTTCTCTCTTTTTCTTACTTGTTAACAACAAGGAAGAGAGGGAAATTCAAGCCATCTCTGCTACTCCAACTATTTGGCTGAAAATTGAAGTTTTGTTGGTATAGCTTCTCACTTTATCATTTTCATTTTCTATTTTTCATCACCTTCAGTGTTATAGTGAGCTCTGCATGTTTCTACCACCCTTTTAGGATTATCATGCATTATTGTAGCTTTTGGTTGTGGTAGTTTAAGATTCGGATGCCTTAATGCCCTTTTGATGTGCAAAATGCCTTATTTCATCCTCATTGGTTTG
>JBBYHK010168740.1:0-31762 GCA_038382065.1 Adansonia grandidieri | reverse complement strand
ATATATATATATATATATATATATAAATAATTACCTATGAATGGTTTGCATTAATATCTTTATTGGTTAGTTGATCAATGATTCGATAAAAGATATTAAAATCCTGATTACACTTCGATTTTAAATTATGATGCCCTCCAAATTTAATTCTCATTATTGATAACTAATTAATAAATGCAGTATAAATTAAACAACTTCAAACAATTAAGATAATTATTGGGAAACAATTAAGATAATTATTGGGTAACAATTGCCATGAACGAATTATATAACAGGGTACATGCTGTTATATAATAGAGAGAAAATTTTGCACGTTAAAATTACTTAAAATGGAATATTACTTATGATAATAAAATGTAAACTATTTCTTCATTAAAAAAAGAGAGGTTAGCATTAAAAAGTGTGCTAATTAAAGGTTTTAAAGCATCTTGGTTTCCGTTGAAGTAATTCCTAAAGATATAATAATACTTTCTAATGTTTGCTGCCTTGCTTAAATAAAGTAGTGCAGATTAATTCAACAAATTAACATGATTCAAAAGGGGAAAAAATGAAAAAAAATTAAGAAAAAACTGTAAAAAGGTTCTAGCTTCATTTTAATAACTTTTAATATAGTAATGATATTTAAAATCCATGAAACTGGAAATATATAGAAATACTGAAGAATGTGGGGAGTTTAGTAGTTGTTACAGTCATTGATCAGCTATATGCAATGTTCATTAAACATGTATATCATTTCGTTTCTGTTTTTGTTTTTGTTAGACTTTTTTTTTAAAGGAAAAAAATATATGCCAAAGAATCAAAAAGTACTCCTAAACAATCATCGAAACGAAATGTATATAGAACTCGAAATTACCTTGAATTTGAAATAACTTTTGTTGTTTCATAGCTTAATTGATACCCAATCTAACATTATTGCAATTCCAATATCAACTATTGGTGAAACCAAGTTAAAAAAAATAAAAAGGAAAAAATTTTGTTAAAACAGGTAGATGAGAAAGTTCTTAGATTTCTTGGGAATGAAGGACGAGAAAATTTTTTGTTAAAACAAATATCAGATACCTTAAAAGATTAATGCAACAATTTGTTGGGATTTATAGAAAGGAAAAGAACTTTAATTAAAAATATTTTCACAACTCTGAATTAATTACTAGTTAAAAGAAACAAAATAAAATCACGTTTAATGATTTAAAGTACCTAAGATACAAAATTTAAGATTTGTCATTTTCGCGTTTACATTTTTAAACTTAAAAGTATATTTTACATGTAATGGTGTCCACGAATAGGGTCACAGTTCTAAAAAGATATTGAATTTTAAATTTAAGCATCAATTTGACACAGCCTGTAAACTCGAATCACTGTTCATTCTCATTAAAAATATTTAAAAATTTATTGACACTAAAAGATTCTATAATTTCATAGATGAATGAACTTATTTCTATTGTATACCTTCGATATATAAGTATTCTGGTAATCACATAAGACTTGGTTCTAACATAAATTACTAAAATACCTCTAAGGTTTGATTTACTTTTGACGTACAAGTATCCCAATAACCTAAAGGATTTGATATTTTTATAGGCAAACAAATCTATTCCTATTATATACCTTTGACATAAAAGTATATTGGTGATCAACTAGGACTTTGTTTTAATATAAATTACTAAAATATCCCTAAGATTTACCTTTGACGTAGAAGTATCTTGGTAAGCCTAAAAGATTCAACAACTCTATAAAAAGATGAACCTATCCCCGTTATGCACCTTCGATATAGAAGTATCCCGGTGACCATATAGGACTCGATTCTAGGAAAATTACTAAAATTTTCTTAAAGTTTACCTTTGACATAAAAGTATCCCGATAACCTAGAGGACTTTATAGTGATATGAAATGATAATTATACCCTCGCTCGATAACTTGGACATCAAAAGTGACCTAAAATGCAAAAATTGATAATAGGTCTCTAAATTTTTCAAAATTTTACCCTTATAAGAAGATCAAGGAATGCGAAAAGTTTTAATAATTTTTACACCCCTTTAAAGGATCGAGGGAATGTTGTAAATACTCTTAAAATTAAAAAATATCACATTAACCCTAAAATGAAAAGTTTTTTAAATGATCCTTAAAATTTTCTAACTTTGCAATTTAGTCCCTACACAAAATACTCATAATTAAACACAAAATTCATCGCAAAAAATCATGAGAATTACGTCAAAATCATAAGAAGCGTTTGGCTAACCACTTATGGCCTTAGAGCAAGTTTTTTTTTTTCAAGTTTTACAATTTAGTCCTTAAATTTTTTAAAATTACAAAAACACCCTAAAATGATAAAAATATAAAAAACATATTCAACATTTTAAATACACATGAAAGACACCCCTAAAGATCTACAAGTGGTTCGACCAAACATAGTAGGCCTTAAAACAAAACGTTTTCATTTTTACAATTTAGTCCTTATATGAAATAGAACACCAAATCAAATATTAAACACGTCCAAATTAACATGGAAAACTCATCAAAAATTACATAATCAATTCAACCAAGCACCTATGGCCTCAGAAAATTTTTTTTGCAATTTTGGATTTTTGCAATTTTGCAAATAAGTCTTTTAACTTTTTAAAATTTCAAATGAGCCCAAAATGATTAAAAATATATAAAACATATTTATACATATTAGAATAATTATGAAAACACTTGTAAACATATCTAGATGATTTTGCCAAGCTTGGATGGCCCTAGAAAAATTTTTTGCAATTTTTGCTATTTAGTCCCTATATTTTTTATAATTACAAAATAACCTAAAAATCATAAAAACATCACAAAATCATCAAGATCAGATTCAGCTAAGCTTGGAATCACCCTTCCAAGGCCTTCAAAAATTTGAGAAATTAGATTTAAGTCCCTACAAATTTCTAATATTACAAAATAATCTAAAATACCATGAAATCAAGCATGAAATTTTATTCAAGGACCATAAACATTTCAGGCCAACATATATATCAACTAAAAACAATTTTTTTCATCAAATATTTTCACGAATATCAATATAGATACATAACATAATTTTCAACAGGCATAGGGTATGCATAAAAACATAATAAATAATGAACAAATCAAGATAAACCAACATGTGAATATTAAAAAAATAACATAAAATTATAGATACAAAAATAATATTATTTATACTGACAAACATGAATTAATTTGATAACAATCAAACTGTTTCTAGCAAAAATCAAATTTAACAACAAAATCAAGAAACTTGATCATAGCTTTCATACTTGGCCTTTCAACATGGATTGAAATCCATGAGCACAAGTAATCATAAAACTCACTAAAAGGATGAATCAAGCATAAAACTAACAAAAATTAAAGATTTTACAAGTAAAATTACCTTAAAAGCTTGTAAAACTTGAAAAAATTAGGTGTATTTTGATTTTTTTTTTTTGGGCCATGGAATCCAATTTTTTATGAAAACTCTCTCTTCTTTTTATATTAAAAGAGGATTGACCATGGGCTGAAAAAAGTCCCTTCGCCGATCCTTCTTAAATTTTCTTTCTTTAGTGTTTTATTATTATTACTTTTTTTAGATTTTTTATTATTTTGATACGATTTTAATTAATATTTTTTTGTTATTTTGCATGTGTCATCAAGCATGACATCATCATCTAGAGATATGAGAAAGAAAAAAATTAATTTGAACAAAAACAAATTATATGGAATAAATTATAACAAACGAAAATGTATTCAAAGAATAAAATTTCACATAACAAATTTAATTAAAACTTTAATCAAAATAAGGTTATTGGACTTGTTAGAAAACAAAAAATTAGCTCATTGGGCTTATCAGAAAGTTAATGGGCTTATGAGGCCCATTAGAAAAATGAACGAGTGTTAAATCCAAGGAAATGGAAAAATAAAGTTTAGCCCATTAAAAATAAAATTAATAAAATTTCCTTATAAAATTCAACCTTCCATGTATTACAAAGACCCCTTTTCTTTTGGATAAGAACTACATATGGTACATATCTTTATGAACGAACTTCCCAATGCTCATTCAAGGTCGCTAAATGAAATTCAAACATGTATTGTTATTCTCTAAACTTCATGTATACAACTAAATAAAAAAAAGACAAATTTGCAATTAATAGAGTTTTTCAAATTGATAATTGTGATACAAACACAAGGGCATCTTAATCACACAAAAACTACATAATAAAACTAAGTGCCATATATTCAACATGTCCTTTATAAGCAATAGGTGGTAAAGCTTTTGTCAACGGATCAATAATCATTAATTAAATATTGATGTGTTCAATAACTACTTTGTTTGCTTTGACATGTTCTTGAATAGCTATATACTTAATGTCAATGTGCTTAGCACGACCTCTGCTCTTATTGTTCTTGGCTAAAAACACTATAGCGAAATTATCATAGTAAATCTTCAATGGCTTGGAAATTGTTTTAATAATTTTAAGCCTTTGACTAAAACTCCTCAGCCGTATAGCTTGTGATGTCACTTCAAAGCATGATACAAACTTTGCTTTAGTGGTAGAAGTAGCAATTAAAGATTGTTTTTCACTTTCCAAGAAATGGCCCCACCAATTATTAAGAAGATGTATCTTGATGTCGACTTTCTTGAGTCAACACAGTTAGTAAAGTTAGAATATGAATATCTAATCACTTTAAGATGATCAAATGGCCTAATGTAAGCTTATAGTCTTTAATCCCTTAACCTAACTTTCTTGCAACTCTCTAATGGTCCAAACGTAGGTTACCTGATATCTACCAAATATTCCAACTACATATGCAATGTTAGGTGTTGTGCAAACCTGAGCATAAAATAAACTCCCAATTACTGAAGCATAAGGAATGTTCGTCATTTGTTCCCTCTCTAAATAATTTTTTGGGCTTTGTTCGAACTAAATTTGTCTTTTTTAACAATAGGTGCAAAACTAAATGAACAATTTTTCTACCAAAATGTCTCTAAAACTTTGTTGATATAGGCTTTTTAAAACAATCCAAATGCCCTTCGAGGTTTATCTCTCTTAATCTTTATGCCAATGATATAAGAGGCTTTACCTATATCTTTCATATCAAATTGCATTGAAAGAAATTGTTTAACCTTATCAAGTAAACCTAAATCACTTGAAACAAGTAAAATATCATCTACATATAGGACTAAGAAAATTATTTCACCCTCTCACTGCCCTTATGGTATGTACATTGATCCATGATATTTTCTATAAAACCAAATGATGAAATAACATTATGGGATTATAAATACCTTTGATGTACTGCTTGTTTTAGCTCATATATATTTCTTAAGCCTATAAATCAAGTGATCTTTCCCTTCTAAAATGAAACCTTCTAGTTGTTTCATGTAAACCTCTTCCTTTAGTTTTCCATTAAAGAATGCCATTTTTATTTCCATTTGATATACTCGATATTAAAATGTGCCACTAATGCCATCAGTATCTGAAATGAATCTTTCTTTGGTACAAGAGAATAGGTATTGTGATAATCAATTCCTTCTTGTTGAGTGAATTCTTTAGCTACAAGTTTTGCCTTATATCTTTCAATATTGCCTAAAGAGTCTCTTTTGGCTTTAAAAACCACTTACAACCAATGGCCTTTCCTTTTTTAAGTAATTTGAACTTGGTTATTAGCCACTGAATTAAAATCATCTTTCATGGCATCATACCATAATGTGAATTTATTTCCTCTTATGCCTGTGAAAACGTAATAAGGTCATCCTTAGCACCAATGTTTATGTCAAATTCTTGTAAGCATACAATATAATATGAAAAAATTACAATATACTCTTGAAGTCTTCTTAATGCTATGTTAACATTTTCAGCTTGAGAATGCTAAGTAACTATATCTATAGGAATATCCTCACGATGATGTGGTTTAATGATCGGTTGTTCTTGAGTTACCAAATCCTACTGGCTCTTATGAAACATAACCAATCTATATGAAGATGTAGGACCAGACTCAAAACTGCTATCTTCCTTAAAAACTAAGTTTTAAGGTTAGCTACTTGCACTAATCTCATCATTCTCAAGGAACCTTGCATTATTAGATTCCATAGTTCTCGTTACACTAGAAGGATAGTAAATTTTATATCCTCTAGACTTTTCTACATCACCAATGAAATATCCATCGACTGTTCTTAAGTTTAACTTTGTCCTATGTGGATTATAGATCCTAACTTTAGTTGGGTAGCCCCAAACATATGCTTCCCTTAAACTAAGTTTCTAACCTTCCATAACTTAAATAAACTACCTTGGTTGAAACCAATTTCGAGCTTCGCTCCACACAGACAATGGGAGATCAAAGTTACTGAGCATAATTCTCACCATGTTCATTAACATTCAATTTCTCCTTTCAGCCAAACCATTTTGAGATGATGAGCCAATATCATGTATTGTGCAACAGTACCTTATTCTTCAAGAAATCTTCCAAATGGATGTCATAATTATCCTTTTTCAGTGTACCTATCATAATATTCACCAGCTCTATCTACCTTCACGATATTCGTTTGCCTAATTATTTCTTTACTTCTACTTTATAAACCTTAAAAGCATTAATGCTTCGCTTTTACCATAAAGCAAATAAAGATACATATATGGTTATAGTCCTTAATAAAGGTGATGAAATATTTTTTGACCATTAAAACACGTATCATAATGACTTGAAATATTAGTGTGTGTAATCTCTAAAATATTAGAAATCCTTTTGGCACATTTCTTATACTTGTTGGTTTATTTTCCTTTAATGTAATCCACATAAGTACTAAAATCAATAAAGTCAACAATTTTAAGAATTCAATTATTTACCAATCTTTTAATTCTATCAATAGAGATATGATCTAATCTCCTATGCCATAACATGGAGGAGTTCTCATTTGTAACACCACTTAATGCCAACATTATTACCATGCACAATTATAAGGCGATAATCAAGGGTAAAGTTTAAATGAAGTTTAAATAGCCCAGCATCCATAATACCATTACCAATAAGAGAAATATCTTTATACAAATAAAGAAAATCACCAAAAAAATTGAAACTAAAACCATAAGGTAAAAGTCCTAAAACTAAAATAAGGTTTTTAGAAAATGATGGAACATAAAAGGTTCTTTCAAGATCTAAAACAAAGCCAGAACTAAAGACCAGTCTAAAAAGTAATTAAAGATAACTCGTAGTTAAAAAATTTTAAGTAAAAAATGAGTAAAAAACAAATAATTAATAATTAATAAAGGGCATAATTTTTTTCATTTAAAATTGATCTAAAAATAATACTTTAAAATTAATCTAAAAATAATACTTTAGGGGGTAAGTATGTTTTGTGCCAAACTTTAAAAGAAACTGCACGTTTTTCAAATCATAAGTGGTAAGTGTATTTTGTAACAAATCTTAGGTGGTAAATATGCTTTTTCCCTTTTTTAATATATTTTGTAGACATATGACATATGTCTAAAAGAAAAAAAATGAAAATTATATTAAGATTTAAAATTTTTCTTATACCCAATATAATAATTTAACAAAATTTCTTCTAAAATTTCTTTTAATTTTAAAACATTAAAAAAATCATTCAATAAAAGAAAAAATACATCATGACAATGATAGTCTAGAAGGTAAAAACCTAACCTAATAAAACTTAAAATCTTAAACTTTTTCCTAAGAATCAATTATAAATTAACTTTGATATGAATATATCATATTATTTTTATCTAAAATAAGACATTTTTAGTATTAAGCCCGATCAAATCTGACCTGAATTCGGATCGAGGCAAGCTTGACCTGAGAAAGTTTTATTAAGTTAATATAATATATTAATATTAATAATGTTGATTGATTTACTTTTGTTTTCCATTAGATTAATACCTTGCTTAGACCTGGCCCAAATCTGGCTTGGTCCAGCCTATGAATGCCTCTATCTTTGGATTTCTCGTTTTATATTGTTCCTCTCTCTGTCTCTCATGTTCGATTTGTTCTTCTCCAATCATTCAACTTCTTAACCCCATTTTCATTCTTCCATCCTAATCTCTTGTGTCTTCTCTTCCACCGTACTTCCTTTTCTTTTTTTTTATCTCTGTCTGTTCTTTGTCTCCTTCTAGATTTAGGTTCATTAAAGGGTTCAGATCTATTCAACACTTCAAATTGACCATGAGTTGAGAGTGAGACCATCTCCTAAAAAAACATGGCTTCAAACTATTGGGTAATTTGTTTATGATATTGTTAGTTTTTGGTTTAATTTTTATAGTAAACCATTTACTTGTAATAAAAAAAATGAAATATGGTTGTTCTTGATATCAGTTGTAAAGTTTCATAAATGCGAAATACATGTTTTAGGTAGACTTTAACAACATTAGCAGGATCTTCAATCAGATTTTATTGTTGTGGATTTAGTTCAAGGAAATGATGATGCAGTAGAAGTTTATATAGCCAGAACGACATCTGGCAGGTTTGAAATTTAAATTCTAGCATCTGCAGCTTTGCTTTTAACTTTAAATTACAATCTCATTTATCCAAAAAAATAATAAAATAGATAACCTGAAATGCCATATCAGCAATTGTGACTAGCAAAAGTCACATGATATTTCTTTAGATTACTAAACACAAATATGAAGTCTCACTACTAGATGTGGTTGGTCAACTAAATGAATCTACCTCTTTTAATGAAATTTCCTTGGCCTAATAGACTCTACATATGGAGTCGCTATCAACATTATTTTACTAGGTCTGATTGGCCTACTAAATGAGTCTAACTCTTTTAAAGAAATTCTAAGCTTGACAAAAGACTCTTAAAAAGGAAGTGGTCTAATCTACATTACTAGAACAAATTTTGAGAATATGGTTATGTCACTTATTTCAAGAATAGTATCTAATTAATCCTAAATGAATCTTTAACTAAATGATCTGTATTTCTTAATTTGTTTAATATTTAAAATTTGAAAAACTCTTTAAGGTTATCTCTGTTATGAAGTCAAATTTTTTTCTTTTAAAAAATCATCATTCAACTGTATTCGATAAACATTTTTTGTTCCTTTGAAGAGATTCAATCATCCGATTTATTTAATATTTTATAAGAATGAAAGTTTTATGGGTTTTAAATTTAAATTATAATTTTTAATTATTTCATTTCATTATTTATTATTATTACTTAGCTTGAAAATAAAATTTGACTAATGATATTGAAATCTTCTTGTAACACTCCAATTAATTTGTTTTTCAAATACATATTATAATACTAAAAAAATTCTAAAATCATAAAGGTTTACGTCAAATTTAATTATTATTTGAAAAATAAATCCTAAAATTAAATTTAATAACCCTAAGATACAAATACATAAATAAAGTTAATAAATGAACATTTATCAATTAATTAAAATATATGAATAAAATACCAAAGAAATGGGCTTGGCCGAATTTATTACCGAAAAACGAATATGGGCTGTTGCTGGAGAAGCGATCATGACTGGACCGGACTGGTTCAAGGTTGGCATGTGGGTCTGCTGCAAACAGGTCAGGCCGTGAACGAGTTGCCTCTCCAAAACGCTTGGGTCACGTTAGAAACCCAAAAATTTTCATCTTTCTTGCTTTTCTGCTCTCCTCTCTCTGAGTTTTTTTTTCTCTACCAGCAAACTGTACTTAAAATTTCTCAAGAACACTGAGAACATTTGGACTCAAAATTAGAAACCGATTAAGGCTCAAACCTAGACCTGTCCGAATTTTTAAATACTTTGCCCAGGGCCTGATTCGTATAGACTATTCATCTGACTCTTGTATAGGTTTATTATCAACATTTTCTACCATTGATCAAGTTTGAATAAAGATTGGTATTGCCAAGACTGAATTTATTAACTATTAGATTTTATTTAGAGTTTTTATCTATATCAAATTTGATTAAATATATTTTTATTTTATAAATAAATGGCAAGGCGACATGCAGACATGATAAATATAAGAATGAATTTTGTTTTTGTTTTGAACTTTATTATGAACTTCTTATAAGTTTTATTACAATTCTGTTATTCAATGATATGTCAAATTTCTCTTGGACATGAGAATAATTTTTTTTTTTAACTTCTATTTAATAACTTGTAACTCTTCTGTTGGACTTATCTTAGTTAAGAACTTATCACAATTATCTTAGACCTCCATTAAAAAGTTGTCATATTTCTCTTGGGACTGCTGTTATTGGTTAACTTTGTGTGATTATGGACTATGGAATTGTTTTCTCTTGGATTACTAACTTTTGATTGTTCTTTTTAGGTACCAAGGAGGCCTCAACCTGAGAGGATATGGAATGGTTTGTAAGTGTAGGAATTCAAACTAAAGATGTTAAAATCATTTCTTAAAAGTCGAGTAGACTTTACTTTTTTGAGACCTAGTCCAAAAATAATTTTATCTGATTAAGATAAACCTGATACATTATTTGGATTAAAACAAATAATTGTTTTATCTGAACAGTGATTACTATTCAAATTTTAAACATGACCGAACCATTTTTGGTTGCTCAAATTTGAACATGACCAAATGGTTTCATGTTCAAATAATTTTCAATTTGAAATTGTTTGTCAAAAGCCTTTTATATCGTTTTATCTTCTTCTGTTTATGTTCGGTCCCAAAAAAACATATTCTAAAACTATCTTCCTTTTTAGTTTTGCCATAGTCCTAAGGAAAAGATTTTCATTTTTTGTCTAAGTTTGTCCTCTGCCTTAGTTTTCGTGTCTGTAGTCTCGAAAGAAAATACTACGTCCTTTAGTTTGATGTGTCAGAATTGACAGTGTTTCAATTTGCAACGTGATTAAGCAAGGTTAGGAGATAAATTACGTAAAATTGTTAACACGTAAAAGGTAAGCAATAATTAATTTAAGATAAAAGGTTTTAACCTTGAGTAAATCATTCGTTTAATTTTGATGTTCAAAATCAATAATTTCATTTCATACTCAAATTTTAATCTGTGTTTATTTCTCTGAAATATTATTTTTATGCAGTATTATTTTTCCCATTTAATGTAAGATCGGTATTTTATTTAACGTAATGCAGTTTTGAATTTACGCTGAACTTTCATTTTCTAAAAATTTAAGATGATCATCATGTATTTTTGAATATTGTTTTGAGAAAAAAAAACTTTTTTTTTTCTTGAATAATTCGTTCCTCCTTTTGCATTGTTTCCAATTTGTTTTCATCATTTCCTTTTGTATTACATTACGGTTTTGTTAAATCTAATTTTCAGATCGATGATTGTATTTATATATATAAATACGTATATATTTGTTAGACACCTATCAAACCAGAAGAGAAAAAATATTCCAAAAGGAAAAATAGAAGAGAAATAGAGAAGAAAGAAAATTAGAGAAGTTATGAAATTGGTAACTATCATACCACGTGCATGTCCTTGCATCATTTACATAAACATTCATATAATTGAATGCTGATTCAAACTCCTAGTAACTGACTGTTAACATATCTATAACTACTTACTAGTTATGACTGGACTAAGACCCACAACATAACGTAAATAATACACTTAGATTGACCCAACACTTGGATTGACGCAATATACAAAATGACTCATAACAATATTGTTGTCAATAAAGAAGAAAGTGAGATTGTATTGTTTATAGCATTATCATTCATCATCAGTGCCATTGTTTATAACTAGTTTTAGTGTTATATATTTATTATATACATTGTTTGTTTAATCCCATTTTGAAAAATCTGTTTTTATCAATTCTGTTTAAAATTTGGTTTTAACAGATTTTATATAAATTATATATATATATATATATATACTAGTTTGGTTCTGTTACTAAAAATATATATTTATATTTTTTTTAGGTTAGTATAAATATATATTTAATTTTATTTAATTTGTGCACAGATTAACTTGTTTTAAAACAAGTGTAATAAACTGTGAATAAGTTAATCATATTATCTTTGTATAACATATGGCAAAACCTTTAATTGGTAATGCAAATGCCTCTATTACGTAATTACTTCCACATGTTACTCATGGTGAGAGATTGGAAAAGTTTCGTGGAGTGAACCTTAAATGGTAACAACAAAAGATGTTTCATTTGACCACCCTTAATTTGATTTGGTTTTTTCGAAAAGGCCTGGATTCTCAAGGAAGGAGAAACAAATACTACCATGGTGGCCTGAGTAGATGCATGGATACATTTAGAATTCCTATGCAAGAACTACATCTTCAATAGGTTGGATAATATGATATAGTCTGATAAAGGTAGCAAGAGAGTTGTGGGAGCCTTTGGACATGAAGTATAGAATCGACAATGCTAGCATGAAGAAATTCATAGTTGGTCGATTCTTAGATTTCAAGATGGAGAGGACTAAAATACTGTGATTAGTCAATTCCAAGAATATTGGTTAATCTTCCATGAAATCTTTTTGAAATTATGGTGCTTAGCAAGCCCTTTCAAGTGGATACTTTATTAGATAATTTATTACCTTCGTGGAAAGACTTTAAGAATTAATCAAGTACAAGATAAAGGAAATGAATTTAAAGGACTTGATTATTCAGTTAAGAATTATGAAGGATAAGCATATTCAGAATGGAAAATTGGTGTTTAGATTATGGATTTCAAGGTAAATGTTGTGGAACATTGTACAAGAGGAAATAAGTGGTTTCCAATTATTCCCAAAGGCAATAATAAAGCTAATGTGAAGAAATTTATGGATACTTTTTTTGTGTGCAACAAGCTTGGAAACGGTGTTGGATATGGTTGCTAGAGCAAAATAAGAAAGCTCAGGCCAACTTAATTGATGACAATGAGATTGAGCATATTGCTATTGTGACAAAAGTGAACATGGTGGAAAACTCGAAGACATGATGGGTTAATACCAATGCCACTTGTTACGTTTGTTCTGATAAGAATAATGTTAACTTTGATTTTGGTTTTGATATAACAAACAACTTAAGCTAAATTAATACTTAAGTTGGTATTTGTGTTTAATTGAAAAGCATTTTGTAAAGAACTAAGTTTGTAATTTGTCAAAAAAATATATATGCTCCAAAATGTATATTTATACTTAGAGTAATTTTTAAGATTTGCTTGAGTCAACAAAAATCATTTTACAAACGTTTTGAAGGTTGGCATCGATACTATGCTTAAAAACCCTCAAACATATCGATACAGCCTGCTTGGTATCGAGACTCACCCTATGTGTATCAATAAAAGGCTTGGCAGTAGCCAAGGTTTGGTTGAAACTCTCAAATGTATCAATACAAGTGTGTATGTATCGATACAACCTGCTTGGTACCGATACTCACCCCATGTGTATCGATACAGGCTTGGCAGTAGCCAAGGTTTGGCTGAAACCCTCAAATGTATCGATACAATAGTGTCTGTATCGATACAGCTTGCTTAGTATCGATACTCAGATCCCTGTATCGATACAACAAGCTGTAATGGTCACTTTTTTTATTCCTGTATCTATACTATTGGTATTGTATCGATACTATAGTGTGAGACTAAACGGAAACAAGCATTTATGAAGGTTACAATGGCTCTCCAACCACCACATTAAATGCCCAACGTCTATGAATCAATTTCTAGCTATAAATGGAGGTTCCCAAGAGCTGAAGAAGCAGAGATACAAAAATCATTAAAACATTGAACAACAAAAACTTAAAATCATCAAATTCTTTATTTCTACTTATATCAAATTTATACTCTTCAAGCCTATTTGTATCTCATTCATCTTGTACTTAAATTCCAGTAAACATCTACCTACTAGAGGTTCAATCTGTTTGCAAAATACTTTATTCATATCATAAAAAAGGTTGTGCAAATGAGTAAAAATATTTGAGAATTCAGGGTAGAATTCTCAAAGGAATTGAAAGGTTCTATCTAAGCCTTAAAAGATAGTGGTGTAAGGTTATGCCTTAGCCTTAAAGGTAAAAATTTGTTTAGTGAATTATGAAAATCACCTTGGTAAGAAAGTATCAAGAAGAAAGGACGTAGCTGCCGAGTTAAAGGATCGAACCTTTATACATTCATTGTTCGTTTTTCTTATCCTTATTTTATTTTTAATTTTCAATTTACTTCAAATTTATCAAGTTTTTGTAGAACCAATTCACCCTCCCTCTTGGTTCAATCTTTCCTTTGAAGCTAACAAATAATTTCTTTAAATATAAAATAGCTGCTCATGATGAGCAATTGCTTATAAGAAACTCTTTGATATGCAAAAAACAAGGCCATGTCTTGATAAGTTTGAGATTGCCTCAGAACTTATAGGGGGAGGCTATTTTAGAAGCCAATTACATTTTAAATAAAATACCTCATAAGAAATTAGACAAAATACTGTATGAATTGTGGAAGGGTTAAACACTATCTTACTAATACATGAAAATGTGGGGGTCTTACTTAACTAATGATAGATAATCCTATAAAGGTCAATATAAAACCTAAAACTAATATGGTTTGAGTCAACATCAGCAAACACAAATGAGCATTATGTTAAATGCCTTATTTGATATGATAATTGCCTAATCCTTGAGGGCATAATACGGACATGTGTGAAAATGTTAACTCCATGCAACAAGGGAATTCGAGTGTGATATTGGTGTTGATGAGGGCATTGACATAGTATGTGGGGAAGAGTTTCATGGCTTGGTACCAGCTTGCATAGGTGTTGCCATGACCACCTCGATGTAGAGCAACAAATAAGACTTTATCCATAGGATTGGTAATCCCTGATGGTGCTTAGGGTGGTACGAATCCTAGAAGAAATCTATTACTATATAAATGGATTTTCTAAATGAAAGTGAAAGCTACCATGTCTTTAAAATCTTCTAAACAAATGAGTATAGCCAAATCCATAATAAAATATAAGTTTATACTTTAGATAAAGCCAAAAAAGAAGTGATATGACTTCAAAATTTTTAAAAGATAGTCCATGTTGGCTAAAACTTTAGTCAGCAATATGTATATATTGCGATAGCCAATCTACAATTGGTAGGGCACAGAGTAATTTGTATAATGGCAGGTTTTGACACATTCATCAAAGACATAATAGTGGTGTAAGACAGTTGCTTTCAAATGGGATTATCTATAGTGATTACGTAAAATCAAAGGATAATATTTTAGATCCACGAACGAAAGGTTTAACATGATAATAAATCTGTAAATAATTGAGTGAAATGTAATTTAAGCCTGTAATTAAAGTTAGATAATGGCAACCCAACCTAGTTGATTGAAGATCCCAAGATCTAGGTTCAAAGGGACAACCAAATTTTGTCAACTTAGAATGAGCATTGAAAGAGTTAATGCTCTTACCCATTTGTATATTGAATTAATGCTGCTTGCAAATGAGTTAGGTTAAGCTATACTTTTAATGATTATTATAGCTTGATGAAATCTAGTGGATTATTGTAGGTTACACTTGATAATAAATCACTTATATAAGTATGAAATATGACCATTTCTATAAGATTTGATAAGGCTAAATTCTCTAAAGTACTCATAGAAACTAGGATGTGGTCAAGGCCAAAATAAGCATAACTATGAGAATCAAGGGTGCTCGAAAAAGGATTGTGTCTTGGTTTACAAGAAAGGCTGAATAATTCAAGACATTATGTTCACTAGTTAGCTGAGTAAATCCAATAGTTATTATTATAGAGGGTTCAAGGTCAAAAGCTACCTATCCTAATGTAATAACTCTTCACTGTTATTCTCTCTCATATTTCAAGTCAGTTTGTTGTTTTAATCAAATGATTTCCATTTATATGGGAGATTGCTGGATGTCAATGACATTTAAGGGGTGTATAATATGAAATATGCATACCAATACATAGGTTATCGTACCTAGATATATGGTGTACAATTACAATACACGATTAATATCCATATTGAATGAGAAATTAATCTAATTCTGTCCACTTGAGGAGGAATAAAATTGGTTGATCTGGACTGGGCTGAGCTTAGGCTTGGGTTAAAGGTCAAGTGGGCCTTATCTTTTTGGGGCCTACCTCAAAACCAATTTTATTCAATTAAGACAAGCCTAATACGTTGTTCAGATTAAGAAAAAACAATTGTCTTTTCTAAAAGGTTATCATTATTATTTTTATTATTCAATTTTTTAAAAAATGATCGAACCATTTTTTGTTTTTCATATTTGAACATGACCAAATAGTTTTCATGTTCAAATAGTTTTCAATTTGAAACAATTTGTCCAGAAAATTTTCTATATTGTTTTTCTCATTTGCTTTATGTTAGGTCCAAAAAAACATAGTCGAAGGAATATATTTCCTTTTAGTTTTGCTTTTTGTTTTTCATTTGATAATTTCATCTTCTACTTAGTTTTTGGGTTTATAGTTAAGAGAGAAGATACTAAATCCTTTTGGTTCACTATGTTTAAATTGACAGTGCTTTCAATCCACAGCGTGATTGAGGAGGCTTAGGAGATGAATTGGAAGAAATAGTCAAGCTCCCATGAAACAGACAATAATCGTCTTAAGGGCAGAGGTTTTAATCTTGACTCAATCTTTCCTTTAATTTTGGTGTTCAAAATCATTAATTTCATTTCATACTTAGATTTTAATTCGTATTTCTCTGAAATTTTATTTCTATACAATGTTATTTTTCTTTTATACAGTATCAATATTTTATTTAATGTAATGCAATATAAAATTTATGCACTTAGTTTTCTAAAACCAATTAAGCTAAGGTCTAGGTTCTAGGGCTATGCATTAGTTAGCTTGATTGATTAAACTGACCACAACTGACCCAAATTATTTTGTATCGTTCGATAGCTCGGTTTCAATTTAAATAGGTAAAAATTCGTCAATTTAAATAGGTTTATTCAGTTTGTTTGTTTTTTATATTTATCAAACAAAATTGACCAAATAATCCAACATTTAATTAAAAATTAAACCTATATTTTTTCTTTATATAGCCCAATACCCATACTTCTTATCTTACCCACAACCATATTGTCCTAATTTTACAAACCCAAACTTAATTTCATAAACTCAGTTACCCTAGCCCATATTCATAACAAAAATGAAAAATCTGAATTTCATTCTTCACATCAAATTAAATTAAATCAAATTAAATCCAGTCATTTATTTTTTTCCTCCTTAGTTATAAAGATATTTAATTTTGTCTGAGTTTCTTCTTTGACATTCTTAGATATTTGAGATTGAGAGCCTAATATTTGCCTTGGTAAAGGTCGACCTCCTTTAGGCAAAATAGGCATTTACAAAACCTTTTTGGTCATCCCTAAAAGATCTCTCATGCACAGGATAGAAAATTGTCATTTCAAGGGTTAGAAAAATAATTCTTAGAAGAAGATGCTAACATTAAAGTAAGAAAATTAGTTCTTAAATCATTTTTTTGGAAATTTTGACACTTCATCTTTACAGATATTAACATAGTCAAAATTTTTATTTTTAGGATTTTTTAAAGATTTTTTTGTGAAATTTTGAAAATTAATCATCATATATTTTTACTAATACTCGTGTAGTATTTATGCCAATACTCACTCAAAAAATCATAAATATTCAAGAAAAAATCTGTATTGGCATTTTTTATGATGAGATATCAAGTTATCAAATTTAGTTATTAATTTTAAATTTTTTATAGTACTACGAGTATTTTGCTTATAAAATTTTATTCGGTAAAATTTGCTCTGGATTTCAAATTTTCAAATATATTATTTTTTTTTATTTTTATTAATTAACATTTTGAGTAATTCAAGTTGTTTTTATAAAATTTGAATGTATTTTTAGAATTTTCTCGATTTTGAAAAACAAACCTCTCTATAAAATTTTCTATAAGTTTTTTTTTTTTTTTTTTCAGAATTTAAAATTTCATATCTTTTCACATATTTTGATAATATAGTATGAATTTTAATTTTGATTCATTTTTATTAAATTTTTTTGGTAAGGGTTTTTTCATAAAATTTTTACTAGTATGAAATTTATTATAGCCTTTTTCTTACAATAAAATTATATTTTTTTTAATTGAGCTCTCATTTGATTAAAATAAATTGATCGTGTGAAAGTTTATTTCAAAAACGTAACTTTTAATTTCTTTCAATTTAATCCTTTTAATTAATTTTTATGATATAATTTTACGTACATATAAATACCTCTCAAAGTCTTTTAGATGATGATGTCATGCATGATGTAAATGCATAAAGACAAAAATTATTAATTAAAATCTTATCAAAATAAAAAAAATCTAGAAAGTACATAAATAATAATAATAATAATAATAAAGAAAAAAGAATGGACATTCGGCTAAACAAACTTGAAATCCTACTGGGCCAAACCTTCCCCTATAAAATAAGGGGAAGAAGTTTTCAATAATGGCTTAAGGTTTCCCTAACACCAAAACACCCAAAAAACCATAGAAATTTAAAAAAAAAAAATTAAGCTTTCAAGGTAAAATCACTTGAAATGCTTATGATTTTTGTTGATTTCATGCATGATTCATCCTTTTAATAAGCTTTGTGACTACTTAAGCTAATAGATTTTGATACATGTTGAAAAGCCAAATATGAAAGCTATGATCAAAGTTTCTTGATTTTGTTGTCATGTTTGAATTTTTTTAGCAATAGTTTGATTTTCATCAAAATAATTCATGTTTGTTGGCAGAAATGATGTTATTTTATATGTATATATTGTTGATGTTGATTGTTGATAAACATGTTGATATATTCATGATTTTATACATGATTAAGCTTGTTGAAACTGGGACATGTATTTATGTTGATACTCATGAAGTTATGTGATGAAAGAAAATTATTTTTCAGTGATTATATGGCTGGCCGAATATCGTATAGCCTTGGATTCAATTTATTTCTTGATTTTTCTTGATATTTAAGATTATTTTGTAAAGTTTAAAAATTGAAGGGGCTAAAAAATAATTTCCTAAAACTTTGAAGGCATTGGAAGAGTGATTCCAAGCTTGACCGAATATGATCTCCATGATTTTGTGGTATTTTGATGTTTTTAGCTACTATGAAATTATAAAAAATATAAGGACTAAATTGCAAAGACTGTAAATTTTTTCTAGGGCAAATATGTGTTATGACCTTTAAAGGTGTTTTCATGCTTATTTTAATGTTTCATGCATTTTTTTTTATCATTTTTAGGGTTTTTTTGCAATTTTGAAAAATTAGGGACTTACTTGCAAAATTGTAAAATTTTTGTTCCAAGGCCAAAAGTACTTGGCCAAATTCTTCATGTGACTTTTGGTCTGATTCTCATGTTGATTTTGATGTGTTTTATGCTATTTTGTGATGTTTATATTATACAAAGACTAAATTGTAGACCTCTAGAGGTTTATATTATGTTGTTTTATGATGTTTATATTATATAAAGACTAAATTGTGATGTTTATATTATATAAAGACTAAATGAAAAGGTTTTGTTTTAAAGCCTATAATGCATAGCTAAACCACTTGTAGACCTCTAAGGGGCGTTTTCATGTATTTTTGACATGTTTGGATACATATCATGCATTTTTAACCCATTAGGGACCTTTTTGTAATTTTAAAAACTTTAGGGACTTGTTTGAAAAGAGGTGAAAAATTGTTCCAAAGCTAAAAGAGTTTGGCTGAATGTTTTTGGTGATATTTGGAATGTTTTCCATGTTGATTTTGATGTATTTGATGTTTGATTTTGTATTTTATGTTATGTAGGGACTATTTTACAAAGTTAAAAAATGTTGGAGTCCATTAGGAAAACCTTGCATTTGTAGGGCTAAAAGAGTCACTTCTCATATCAAATTATCCATTTAGGGTATTTTGGTTGTTTAAGAATATTTCTAGCATCTTTAACCATAATGGGGTTAAAATGCGATTTTGAGAATTTTAAAGACCTAATAGCAAATTTTGCATTTTAGCTCAAATTTCGATGTCTAAGTTACCTATTAAGGGTGTCATTGTCATTTTTCATCATTATAGAGTCCTTTAGGCTTACCAAGATGCTTACCTTAGAGGTATTTTAGTAATTTACTCTAAAAAAAGTCCTTTAAGATCACCGGGGTATTTATAGGTTGAAGATGCATAATAGGGATAGGTTTAGTTTTTTTATAATGCTATTAAGTCTTTTAGGGTTATCAGGATACTTTTATATCGAAGGTAGTCTCTAACTTAGAATGTCTTCCAACCTATGTAAGGGGTTTCACGGATTGTTTCAATAACAAGATACCTTTTTTGAACAAGGGAATTTAGGATTTTTTTAACGAATTTCATAAAAACAAAATATTTCATATTCTTTTTGCTTTTCGATGGGTGTGAAAGAGAATAATCAAACCTTTCATATTCCTCTAGCTCTTTGTTGGGGTGTGATAGAGAATGATAAAACCTTTCATGTTCCTCCGACCTTTCAGTGGGTTACATAAGATATTTTGATTTTTAAAAATATTAAAAACCTAATTTTTTTCAAATGGGATGATAAATTTATTTATCTTTATTTTTATTTTGGAAAAATTTTGAAATATGGGAATTATATCATATTTAAAACCAAATAAAATTCAAAATTCATATTAACATGTGGTTAATAAGATATCGAGTATTAGGCGTCATAAAAGGGATTGATCCTTAATCGTGATTGTAACTGATTCTTGAACCTTCTTATGCAATCTCTGATATTATTGCAGATCTCAGAATTTGCTTTTAATAGTTTCATATCCCTTGAAATACAAATTCTAATAGATGACCAATCTCATATGACCAAAATAGATTGGTGGCAACTCTAAGATAAATAATTGTTTCGTAAGGGTTAAGTTGAGTGAGTGATTCATTTTAACGATCCAATCCCCTAACGTGATAAATGATACAAAATGATATATATATATATATATATAGGAAAGAGGAGTCCAAAATGATAGAAAATAATATATACAAGAGCGAAGGGTAAACCCACCTTTTAGGTCTAGCTTGGTCAGGATTCGTATCCCGACCACATTACGATAGCTTGGCAACTCTATTGGGGACAAGATAGAGAGTCAAGCATAAAATTAATCACATGTTAATTAAATTTTGATTGATTCAGTTTCAATCAGTATTTGACTATAATTTCCAATATTTTCAAAACAATTTTTATTATATTTTTTATTTATATAGAAATTCTTGTATATATGGTTCATATTGTTCACTAACTTTTTTGTTTCTTTTGTAACATTATTTTTAGGGGCATTTAGGATAGGGGTTTTATATTTATTTTTAGTCATAAAAGGTACGTTTGTTCCCTCATACACACTGTGAAATACATATGCATTAGACTCGTCTCGAGGCATATAGAGGAGGCCTAGATAACCTAATAATTTATGAGGGGTGAAGTAACTCTGCCTTCTGAGGTATTAACCTCTATTTGGGCTAGAGAAAAGCCTACTGGGTGTAAATCCCTACACCTACTCAAGTTGTTAGCCTTGTTACAGGCATGGAAGATTCTCATATTTGAATTAAACCATTTTGCACATAAATGCACGATAGATAAGGATTAGGGTACCTTATTAGTTCTTTCTGGGCTTAGGGAGTAATTCAAGAGCCTATTTAGATGTCTAATATGAACTTCATGTATTGAACCAAAAAGGCCTTTCCTAGTTAGAACCTACCTGATTCTAGGGGTTATCAAATTATGTACACATGGGGGAATGCTTCTAACATTTTACTCTCATACTTTAATTTTCTTTATAGCATTATATTTTATTGGTATGATAACTATTATTTTCATTTGATTGCCTTGATTTGCAATATCTGTGATCATTTTTTCCCGAGGGCAATTTTTGGTTGTTATCTTATCTTTAATAAAAATTTCTATGACCAAAATAGAGAACTTCATAGATTCCTTTTTAGGTTACAAACAAAAAAAAAATAGAGAAAAATGTGAACTTCTCTTTTCACAAAAAAAAAAAAGAAAGTCAAGTGAAAAAAAAGAAAGAAACAAAAAATGTTTAAAAAAAAAAAGAAAACAAATCAAAATCAAAATTAGATTAATCAAAATTCTAAAACTTTTAAGTCTATTAAAGAAAAAAGGGAAAAGATGTTGTTAGAATTTTTTCTTTTCAACTTTTGACACGACATCTATATCCTATGAATACTTGTAAATCCATTCAAGCACTTACAAAATCCGCATGTTCATATGTTCATGTATCCATAATTTCCATCCTATGAACACTTGTAAATCTATTCAAGTATTTACGAAGTTCACATGTTCATATGTTCATACATTTGTAATTTTCATCCCATGAATACTTGTAAATTCATTAAATCATTTTCACATCTGCAAGGTTCACATATTCATTTGCTTTTACGCTCACACATTCATAAGGTGCTAAATTCATTCCATTCATTACATTTAAAGGACTAGTGAATGGATGACAATTTAGAGGCAAGAATTAGCACACTAGAGTATGTCGAAGAAGAGTTTCATCATGAGATCTTGAGAATGAAAATCATCTTGATACACTGATAAAAATGATCAAAGATTTATATGGGATAAGTTCAAACCCACTCAATACCCATGTAATCGGTGCCGAACCAACGTCAAAAATTTCTAAGCTTCCATCGCATTATAAAAGCACTAGAATGTTGAGGGGCAATAAGTAATCATAGAGATGACCTTTTTTACCATTGGGTAGGTTTTGCAAATATGGGGTTCAAAAAGAATGTTCTGAACTTACAAGGATTCCTTAGGAAAATGAAGTGTTTGCAAAAGTAGTCCTTTTTATTATTTTTTGAAGCCTGTAACTATGGTTTTGTATTCTAATCATAAATAAACAAATTAGAGAACTTTGGGTTGATAAAACGATAATGTTGAATCATGAATTAAATTCCTCAGATTCTTGCCCCTATAATAATCTCCATGTCTGATACTTGTCCAATTGCTTTGCACACATTCTATACCGTTAAATGCTCCTTATTCACTCATTCATTAATGCATTCATTCATTGACTCATTTATTCATTCATATTAATCCATATATCAATTTTCTATTCATTGATGTCCGTACAAGAATGATAATAAAAATTAATGTTGATAAGATACATGCATATTCGTGCAAAATGATTCAAGTTCTTTTCCTATTTTTTTAAGAGAAATAATGCATAATCACTATATCAAAGATACAACTTAACCAGATGGGTTGGGAGAAATCTAAAAAAGGAGGGAAAACAAAAGCTTTACTTCAAGCCACTTGAGGAAATAAAAAAAAAAAAGAAAGGAGTTGAGGACTAGTCTATGCATATAATGAGGCCTTGATCAAAGGAATATGTAAATAGTTCCATATCATGAGGCAAGCCTTGCAAGTCTCATTGAAATTTGTAAGCCAAAATTTCCATGTAAGGGCCTATCAGAAATGGTACAAAGCCAAAAAATGCAACAAGGGCATGATCAATTAGAAAGAAACATTTAGGCTATGAAAATTAAAGAGGGATATAGAGATATGAATGAACTTTTATCGATGTTGGACTTAGTTATCCTACCAAATTTTAAAATTGAAAAGTTTGAAAAATATGGTAGATTGACATGCCTTAAGGCACATTTGATGACATATAACAGTAAAATGGCAGGGAATAATAATAATAATAATAATAATAATAATAGTAATAATAATAATAATAATAATAATGGTCATTCAGCCAAGAAGGCTTGAAATCCTTCTTGGTCAAACCTTACTTTATAAAATAAGGGGACGGATTTTCAATAATGGCTTAAGGTTTCCATAATACCAAAACACTAAAAAAACCATAGAAATTTCAAGTTTTTTCAAGCTTTCAAGGTAACATCACTTGAAAAACTTGTAATTTTCATTGATTTCATGCATGATTCATCCTTTTAATGAGCTTTGTGACTACTTAAGCTTATCGATTTTGATCCATGTTGAAAGGCCAACTATGAAAGCTATGATCAAAGTTTCTTGATTTTGTTGTTATATTTGATTTTTATTAGCAATAGTTTGATTTTCATCAAAATAATTCATGTTTGTCGGTAGAAATGATGTTACTTTTATATGTATATATTGTTGTGTTGTTTTCCTTGATGATTTCATGTTGATTGTTGATAAACGTGTTGATATATTCATGATTTTATACATGTTTAAGCTTGGATGAAACTAGGACATGTATTTATATTGATATTCATGCAATTATATGATGCAAGAAAATTGTTTTTAGGTGATTACATGGCTGGCCAAATGGTGTATAGCCTTGGATTCAATTTATATCTTGATTTTTCTTGATTTTGTGGTATTTTAATGTTTTTAGACTATTTTGTAATTATAGAAAATATAGGGACTAAATTGCAAAAATTGCAAAATTTTTTCTAGGCCACATAACCTTCACCGAATATGTGTTTTGACCTTTAAGGGTGTTTGTATGCTTATTTTAATATGTATAAATATGTTTCATGCATTTTTTTATCATTTTAGGTTTTTTTTTTTTATAATTTTAAAAAATTTAGAGACTTATTTGCAAGATTGTAAAGTTTTTGTTCCAAAGCCAAAAGTACCTGCCAAAGTGCTCCATGTGACTTTTGGTGTGATTCTCATGTTGATTTGATGTTTTTTATGCTATTTTGTGATGTTCGTATTATATAGGGACTAAATTATAAAAATAAAAAAGTTTTGTTTTAAGGCCTATAATTCATGGCATGCATTTTTTTTTATCATTTTAGGGTTTTTTTTGTAATTTTAAAAAATTTAGGGACTTATTTGCAAAATTGTAAAATTTTTGTTCCGAGGCCAAAAGTACTTGCCAAAGTTCTTCATGTGACTTTTGGTGTGATTCTCATGTTGATTTGATGTTTTTTATGCTGTTTTGTGATGTTCGTATTATATAGGGACTAAATTGTAAAAATAAAAAAGTTTGTTTTAAGGCCTATAGTGCATGGTTGAACTACTTGTAGACGTTACAGTGGTGTTTTTCATGTATTTTTGACATGTTTGAATACATATAATTTTAATCCATTATGGATCTTTTTATAATTTTAAAAAGTTTAGGGACTTATTTGCAAATAGCTAAAAAATTGTTCAAGGCCAAGGGTGTTCGGCCGAATGCTTTTGGTGATATTCAGAATGTTTTCCATGTTGATTTTGATGTATTTGATGTTTGATTTTGTATTTTATGTTATGTAGGGACTATTTTGTAAAGTTAAAAAACTTTGAAGTCTATTAGGAAAACCTTCCAATAGGGCTAAAATAGTCATTTCTCACAACAAATTACCATTTAATGTATTTTGGTTAGTTAAGAATATTTTTAGCATTTTTAATCATATTGGGATTAAAATGCAATTTTGAAAAATTTAAGGACTTATTAGTAGCAATTTTTAAATTCAGGTCAAATTTTGATGTCTAAGTTACCCATTAAAGGTGTAATTGTCATCTTTCCATCATCATAGAGTTCCTTAGGCTTACCAGAATGCATATATGTCGAAGGTATACCTGTGGCTCATTTTAGTAATTTACTTTCGAACCGAGTCTCTTAAGTTCTCCAGGATACTTATAGGTCGAAGATGCAAAATAGGGATAGGTTTAATTTTTTATAATGTTATTGAGTCTTTTAAGGTTATCAAGATATTTCTATGTCGAAGGGAGTCTCTACAAGCATTTTAGTAATTTTCCTTAAAACCAAGTCCTATATAATCACTGAGATACCTATACATTAAAGGTGTATAGTAGGAATAGTTTTGTTCTTTTGTAACATTTAGTCTTTTATAGTACCAAGATATACTCTAAAGGACATTTTGGTTTCTTCAAGCGTATTTGAGTCCTTCGAGTCTAATTTCATACTTCTAGTCAAAATAGAGTTTTAGGATAAATTTTATTTTTTGTATTTTTTATAAAATCGAAAGTTTTAAAATCGAAGCAATATATCCAATGTTAAAATGGTACGTGGAATGTCTTCAGCATATGAAAGGAGTTTCATAGATTATTTCAATAATGAGATACCCTTTTTAAACAAGGGAAATCTCGATTTTTTAATGAATTTCATAAAAATGAAACATTTTGTATTCCTCGAGCTCTCCGGTGGGGTGCAAAAACGAATGAGAAAATCTTTCGTATTCTTCTTGGCCTTCTGGTAGGGTATGTAAGATATTTTGATTTTCAAAAATATTAAGAACTTGATTTTCTTAAATGGAACAACAAATTTATTTATCTTTCTTTTCATTTTGGAAAAATTTTGAAATATGAGAATTATAATTAAATATCATATTTAAAATTGAATAAAAATCAATATTTAAATTAACATGTGGTTAGTGTGGTACTGAGTATTGGGTGTCATGAGAGGGATTGATCCTTAGTCATGACTATACTGACTCCCGAACTCTTTCATGTCATCTCTGATATTATCGTAGATCTCGAAATTCACTTTTAGGGGTTTTATTACCCTTGAAATACGAATTCTGATAAGTGACCACTCTTACCTAGCCAAAATAAATTGGTGGCGACTTCAAGGTAAATAGTCGATTCACAACGACTATTTGAAGTTAAGTCGAGTGAGTGATTTATCTCGACGACCCAATCCTCAAATGTGAGAAATGATATAAAATGATATATATATATATATATATAGAGAGAGAGAGAGAGAGAGAGAGGAAAGAGGAGTCCAAAAAATAATGTAAAATGATATATATATATGTATGAGCGACGGATAAACCCGCTTTTTAAATCCAGCTTTGTCAGGATTCGCATCCGGTCATGTTGAGACAAGTTACTTTGCCCCACTTCCTCAACCACACCACACTTGTCACCAGCTCACCATCCAATCATCCTTACTTTCCACCTTCAGCTTCTGTCCTTGTACCCTTCTACTTGCACTCTCTCACAGATATCGGCCACAGCAGTCACCCTCACCTCTGCTTCTATCCTCTGCGCAACATTCCATCTCCCACACTAGTACCAGCTTACCGGTTATCCTCACTCTCTTCCTTTAGCCTCTGTCCTCACTGCCCTCTACGTATTAGTCCCTCATTCTCACAATCGATGCTCATTATGAATACTCTTGCATCATCTTTGGTTTATGATGATAACTCTAATTATCACTTTTGGTTTATTCTTATATTGGTTAGGAATGGTTGCTGGTTAGAGATGTTTTATGGATTGCTTTAGCATTCATAACAATACGAGCTATTTTGTCTTTTTTTGTTTTTTTTTGGTATGTGGTTAGACTAATTGGACTTAAGCATTCAAATACAGTATAAAAAAGTTGCTTTAGCAAATTGACCACAAAAATCCTTATTGAAATCTGGAGATTGATAGAAAAGCTTATTTTGGAATCTATTTCAGTTAACAAGATAAATAATAAATATATAAAAATATTTTTATAGTTATAATGATTTTTTATAATTAAAATATTATATCAATACGTCACAAACTCAAAAATATAACAACTAGAAAAACCAGACGAACATAGATGGAGAAAAAAAAAAAAAAACCTTAGCTCTAATACCATGTTACAAGGAAATTAGTTTTCTTCTTAATTGATAGTTAAGTTTATATAAAAGTATCCTATTTATACCATAATTGTATTGACGTAATATTATAAGTATATCATAATCCCGAATATTACTCTAATTACAGTTGACTATTCTAATAATAATTGACTATAAAATTATTATATTAACATCCTTTTAAACTAAAGGCGATATTAAGGGTGTCAACTTAAGCGTGGTAAACATATCTTCAAAATGTTTATGGAAATATGTAATTGTAAAGATATCATCTAACTGATTCGAAGAAAACACAAAAATCAAATAAAAAAAAATCCCTTGTGTAAGATGATGGCATACATAGTGGCAATGAATCTCAATATTGCTTTGTGCGCTCAAGAAATTGATCATATGAGCAATCTGAACGGCGCTGTAATTATGACAATGAAGTCTGGTGGCCAAAGATAGTGGAATGCTCATATCTTCTAGCAAGTGAAGAACACAACGTGACTCTGAAGTTGGATCGACAAAAGCATGATATTCTAGCTTAGTGCAAGATTGAGCAATTATTGTTCATTTCTTGCTTCATCGAGAAATGAGTGAATCCATTAAAATACAATAACAAGTGTTGAACAAAGATTTTTAAGATCTTCAATCTAATTAGCATCAAAATATCCAAACATATAGTACCAAAGAAGTGCAAGCAGAGGAATGAAATTTTGGACCAGTGTGCCTTCGACAAACCAAAAATCTCGAAGAATAATAAAAAATAAGTTAACGAGGAGCAGTCATAATTGGCTAACAAAATGAACAACATAAGAAATATTGGTCCAAGGTTATACGTGGAGAGATCCAAATTAAATATAAGATCATAAGAAATTCATAATTTACTAGATTTAAGATAAATCACTTTATAAATTCATATCACCTATATGAGAAAATAACATGTGACAAACTCATAGGAGATAATTAATAGGCTAGGAGCATAACAAACATAGGTAAGAGGACAAACAAACTTCTTTATCCTAGCCAACATTAAAAAAAAAAAAATCCAAATATAGATTACCACAGAATTGTGAATGAGAAACGAAATCCATGAATTAATATGCCTTTGACATCTAAAAAACTTAAAAGAACAACTAAAAATGATTTGAACAAGTTGCAGCTATAGATTGACTAACAAGATGAGCAACATAAGCAATATTAGTCCTAGACTCTAAGTGGAAATACTCAACTTGAATATATGATCACAAAAAATTTAGGATTTATATCTGTGATATTACCACTTTAATATGAGCTTATCACATATGCAGGCAAAAACTACTGCATAATAAACTCATAAAAGGACTCAAAACAAAACATACCCAAGTAACAAAACAAATATACCTAAGCTTTGATAGTGTTATAAGAAAAGAAATTATTATATTTTTAATGAAAATTTATGCAAAGAATTCTCATTAATTAAAAAACTAATTACCATAATTATATCGACGTAACATCATAATCATATCATAATCCCTAACATTATTTTAACTGCAATTAACTATCTAATGCGTGTATATATAATATAAGCTACACAAACTCTTTCTGTATTGACATGTGTCAACCCTTTAGTTCATGAAGCAAAGAAAGGAGGGAGAGATAAAGAAAAAGGAAAGGAAGGAAAGAGAAAGAAAAGGAAAAAAAAATAAAGAAAGAAAGAAAAAGAAAAAAAAGGAAAAAGTTGGAGAAAGAAAAGAAAAAAAGGGAAAAAATTAACCTGTTCATGTTGCTTTTTTTTTTTTAAATATTTTAAATATTATAAATCTATATAATTTTTATATATTAATAATTTATTTTTTATTTTATGCATATAAATTTATGTATGTTTAAAGTATTATAAATTTATATAAATTTTTACACGTTAATTATTCATTTATGTTTATTTTAACACATTCGCGTATTCATGTTGTGTTCACATTATTTTCATGTTATATTTTAAGTACTTTTTATATATGTTGTGTTTATGTTGTGTCTCAATTCATTGTATATTTTATATAGTTGGTTATTGTGATTCAATTTAGAGAATTTTGTGTATTGGTATGGTGTTCGCATCCTATCTCAATTCATTGCATATTTTGTATAATTTGCCATAGTGATTCAATTTAATAAAAATTTTATGTGTTTATGACGTGTTCATATTATCTTTAAGTGTTCAAAATATTATAAATTTATATAAACTTTTACACGTCAATAATTAGTATTATGTAAATTTTGACACGTTCGTGTGTTTGTGTCATATTCATATTTTGTTTTATTTTTTTTTATTTTCTGTTCATGTTATGTCTCAATTTATCTCCTATTTTATTCCATTTAGAGAAAAGTTTGTGTTTATGTCATGTTTGTGTCATGCCTTAGCTCATGACATATTTTACAAATTTTGTTATAGTAGTTCAATTTAAAGAAAATATTGCGTTTTATGTTTTCATGTTCATGTCAATTTTTTGTTTGTTTAAAATGTTATAAATTTATATAAATTTTTGCATGTTAATAATTCATTTTATATAGATTTTAAAATATTTGTATCTTCGTGTTAAGGTCCATTTGTTGCACTAAAATTAGCTTCTAGAAAATAATTTTTTGAAAAATGTGAAAATTTTCTCGAAAAATAAAGATTTTCTAATGTTTGGATGACTCAATGAAAAATGTTTTCTGTTGCTATTTTCTAAAAATTTACATTTTTTTTCAAATAACAATATTGACTTACATATTAAATTGTTAATTATTAAAATATTAAAAATTATTTATTTTTAAGATATTAATATTTCAAATAGTAGGATTTTAATCATATTATTTAGTACTAAAATATTGTATTAATATTAAATACTTAAAATAATACTATTTGTTATTAAAACATTAATTATATAAATATTTTAAAATATTATAATAATTATTAAAATGTTATTTATATCAATATAATTATTATTAAAATATTTTATTACAATTTCCAAATAGTAATTTTGACTTAAAAATTAAAATATTAAAAACTCTTTTCATGATAAATACTTAAAATAATAGTATTTGTTATTATAAATTACTTATATAAAATATTTAAAATATAATAATAGATATTAAAATGTTATTTCTATTAATATTTCTATACTGTTAAAATAATTTTTTTATAATTATTAAATACTTATAGAGTATATTTTATGTAAATTTATTATTAAGATAGTCTTACAAAAACATTTTTCAATAAAATATTAAAATACTATTGTAAATTTAAAATATTAATAATGTTACAATTTATTGTTAAGTAATAATATTGTTTTATTAAATAACATTTTTATCAAAATAATAAATTATATTAGTAATGTATTATTAAAAATAATATTATATTATTAAGATATATACATGTATGCTTAATAATATTAAAAATATAAATATTAAAAATTATATTATTAAAATAATTTTATATTCCTATTTAATATTTTTAAATTAAATATTAATTATTTTTATTTTTAATAATATTTGACTTGCATTAAGTTAAGTTTTAATATAAAAATCATGTTACTTAAATAGGGAGCTCTTTTCTTAAAAATATATTTTGCTTTTGAAAAGAAAAAAACATTTTCAAGAAAAATACCTAATTTTTCATTTACTTATAAGTTATTTCTGTGGATCCAACTATTTTCCGTGAAACAAATATTAAAAATGAAAAAAATATTTTTTAAAAAGTCATTTTTCACAAAAACAAATAGACAAAAGACAGTACACATTTAAATATTTTCAATTCCATAAATCTTTAAAATTTATGCAGCATGTATATCATCTGAAATTCCGGATCAATGCTTAATCGATTTTCATTTTATAATTTCAATTCTCTTTGAAAATTAGAAGAATTCCGATGGCTAGGTCAATTTTTTCAACTTTCTAGTCAGACAGAAACAAGAATAATAATTATGACTTTTAATTAGCATTAATTGAGACTTATATAGGATAAAAATGTTCAAAGAATTTCCGCAATTGATGTTCCGATTTTCGCATTGGTAAACAGAGAAACATTATTATCCAAATAATAACTTCTTTTGTTTTTTTCTTCTTTATCTATGTATCATTTACACTTATAACAAACACAAACCTTGTTTTTTTTTTTTTTTTTTTTAAGTACGAGTGTGCTTTTAACACTTATATCACATCCGTTTGAGTATAATATTATTCATTTTGAATTAAGCTCAAGGTGGCATAATGAGATTTAATTTGAATGGTACTTTCGATGATATTTCATTGTTATTGGTAACTTAATTAGCATGAAAGAAATAGTAAATTATATATGTTAAAAAATTGTGTTTCTTGAAATGCGTATTAA